>VZZY01010727.1:6550-30813 GCA_013400335.1 Eurystomus gularis | reverse complement strand
GGCTGAACCAGCACAACAAATGCTTTTTACAATTGGAAAGAATATTAACATTGTAAACATTTGAATAAGAATTTTGATAGTCATGTTGTTCATTTTAACTTCAATTTCAGGTTGTCTACTACTTCTGTTCTACAAAGTTCTCATGTAATGAATCCAAGGTCCATTTCTCTTTAGTTCTACTGCTGTGTATGTTACCAATACTGCTTGAAATGGTCCTTTCCACTTCTCCTCAAGCGTCTCCGAACTCCAGGACTTGAGGTATCTCCAGGCTGGAATGGATGTGCTGGAAAATCAAGGCCTAGTGATCTGTTTATTACAACATATTTAGACAACTGTTGAATGGTTTTTCCCAGTTTGATCAGAAGTTTCATTTGGTCACTTTCCCCTTTAATTTTTAGATCTTCTGTGATCCCTGGAACTTGATAGGGAGGATCATACATCAGTTCATAGGGACTAATGCGTGGTTTTCTTTTTGGCTGGACCTTTATTCCTATCAATGTTAATGTTAAGGCTTGGGTCCAGTCCAGAGATGTCTCCTGGCAAACCTTACTCAACTGATCTTTAAGTATAATTAATCCTTTCAACTTTGCCACTAGACTGCGACCTGTATGGGGTGTGTAATTGCCATGTTATTTGGAGTATTCTGCTGATTTCTATGATGATTTTAGCAATAAAATGTGGTCTTCAATTGGAGGACATACCAACTGGAATTCTAAACCTTGAGATGATTACTTTCAAAAGCACTTTAACTACCTCTCTGGCCTTGTTGATGCAACACAGGAAAGCCTCAGGCCAGCCTGAATAGGTGTCAACTAATACAAGTAAATACTTTAATCCCCTTTTCCTGGGTAATTCTTCAAAATCCAGCTGCCACAGCTCCCCAGGTGACTGCCCTTCTAATACCTTAGCAAACTGGATTTTATTTTGAGTGTTTGGATTGTTTTTAGAACAAATTTCACATCTTTCTGTAACTGACCTAACGTCTTCTACCATATTTCTTGCCGTAATTGTTTTCGGCAAGTGTTTCAAGAGGTTTTCTGCTCCCCAGTGAGTGGCACTATGCTCTTGTTTTATTAGAGTTCCTAATAAGCTACAAGGTATTATTGTTATCCCATTAGAAGTTATTGCCCAACTCTTCTCGTTAAAGCCTCTGACTTTTAAAGCTTCTATTAGCTTTTGATCTTGCTTATCATAGTTTGATTTTTCACAGGGAACCTCTTGATTACTTGGCACTAATGCTAAGATACCGTTGCCTTTTTCTGCTGCCCTCTTGGAGGAAATATCCACTAGTTTGTTCCCTTTAATTTGAATGGTCTCTCCTGACTGATGGGCTTTATAATGCATTATTG
Source organism: Eurystomus gularis (assembly GCA_013400335.1). Lineage (NCBI taxonomy): Eukaryota > Metazoa > Chordata > Aves > Coraciiformes > Coraciidae > Eurystomus > Eurystomus gularis. Next base: position 29,464 of record VZZY01010727.1, on the reverse strand, counting down.
CAACGTCCCAAGGTTCATTAACAGACTCCAAGAGATCCAATATCTCTTCCTTGTATTTGATGTCACTTCCTTGGGCGGAGAGAAGCCCTCTTTCTTCGCATGTAGTCCTGCGGGCATGAACAACCCCAAAGGCATACTTTGAGTTTGTCCAGATGTTTACCCATTTATCCTTACTAAGATGTAAGGCTTGGGCTAAGTCTATCAACTCCACCTTCTGGGCAGAGGTACAAGTTGGCAAAGCCTCTGCCTCTATAACTTGCTCAGCGGTGGTCACAGCATAGCCAGACATTCATTTCCCATTTTTGACGAAGCTGCTCCCATCGGTATACAACTCCCATTCTGTACGGGGCAGTGGAATGTCCTTTAAATCAGTTCGGCTGGAACACACTTCCTCAGTGGTCTGGTGGCAGTCATGGGTCAACTCTTCCTTCACCTCCTTAGCTGACAGGAACTTGTCCGGATCCACTGCTGTAGTAGTTTTGAGGATTACATCATCTTGTTCTAGTAGGATTGCTTGATATTTCAGCATCCGGCTCAGTGATAACCACTGTCTCCCTTTTTGTTCTAGGACAGTGGTCACCATGTGGGGAACAAACACGGTTATCTTCTGGCCCCGGGTAAATTTGCAAGCTGCTTCTATTAGCAGAACCTTTGCCACAACAGCTCGAAGATATATGGGCCATCCTTGACTCACCTGGTTGAGCTGTTTGGAGAAATAGGCCACCCATCTTTTAAAACTTCTCTGGCACTGAGCCAGGACTCCCAAAGCTATTGCCTGCCTTTCATGTGTAAACAGTTTGAAAGGCTTTTCCTGGTTGGGCAATCCCAGCACTGGTGCTCTCATCAAAGCTCTTTTCAGCTGCAAATAGGACTTCTGGGTACTTCCAGGCATCAGGAGTCCACTGCAAAGAACTCAGAGAATCTTTCAGCATCTCATATAAAGGTTTTGCAAAGAGTCCATAACTTGCAACCCACAGGCAACACCATCCAATCATTGCTAAGAATGGTCTCAGTTTGTGGACAGTCCACAGTTCTGGAAGCTGGCATATTGCCTCCTTTCTATCCTAGCTTAACTGGCGATATCCCTTAAATATTTTGAATCTGAGATAGGTTACTTGCTCACTGGCAGTCTATGCCTTTCCTTTTGAAACTCAGTATCTGCTCAGTCCCAGAAAATTAAGAAGCCCGATTGCAAGCTCAAGACACTGTTCACGAGTTTCTTCAGCTAGCAAGATGTCATCTATGTACTGCAGCATTATTCCATCTTTATTCTCCTGTCTCCAAATTTCCAGTTCTTTTGCTAGCTGGTTTCCAAAAATAGTGGGACTATTTTAAAATCCTTGTCGTAGCACAGTCCAGGTATATTGAGTCTTCTGCTCCATCTCAGGATTTTCCCACTCAAAGGCAAATAACCCCTGACTCTCTGGATCAAGTGGGATGCAGAAAAAGACGAGGATTAAGTGGGATACAGACCTGATCCTGGTCCTTCATTAGGGCAGTTAACAGGGTGTAAGGGTTTGCCACTACTGGGGAAAGATCTTGAGTGATTTGATTAATTGCTCTTAGATCCTGAACTACTCTATAGGATTTTCCATCTGCCCTCTTAACAGGCAGTATGGGGGTGTTGTATTTGGATTCATATTCCCTTATTAACCCATACTTTTAAAACTTTTGAATGATTGGCAAAAGTCCTACCTTTGCTTCCAGTTTGATAGGACACTGTTTCAACCTCACTGAGGACGATCCAGGCTTGAGGTCAGTCTTGACTGGGTCTGCTCTCTTCGATCTCCCAGGGATATCGTCAGCCCAAGAATTAGGGATCACTCATTTTCAACCTCAGATGGGATCTTCTCAGGCTAGTCTGAATCCTGTAGCAAAAATATTGAATCTTGGCCATATTTGGACTTAGGAAACCGTATTTCTATATCCCCATCTTTAAATTTGATTTCTGTTTGCAATTTTTCTAATAAGTCCCTTCCTATCAATGGTTTGGGTGCACTAGGTAAATACAAAAACCGATGTGTCATCCACTGCTTCCCAATTCTGAATTTCAAAGGTTTGAAAAAGGGTTGGACCTCAGATTTCCCCATCACACCAACAATTCTAACAGTGCCCCGCCCTAAAGGATGATCTTTGGTATTTAAAACCAAATAAATAGCCCCTGTTTCTATTAAACATTCAAGTCCTGTTTCTGCCTCCCCCAGCTTAATTTTAACCAAGGGTTCTGCTGGGGAGGAAACCCCTGGTCTCCTTCATTCATCCATCTCTGATGACATTTCACCACGAACTATCCACATCATTATCCCTTTGTTCTCTCTGTGCCCTCTGCTTCCCCCCTCCACGTATTTCCCAGCTGTTTCCAACGTGTTAAAACACAGCCCAAAGGCGACTTTCTCAAAATTTGCAGACCTGAAGGTCTTGCCCCCATGTTAAATACATACAAGGAAGGGATTCTGACAGTGTTTATACACAACAACAACAATAGAGAACAATTAGCACTGCAAGACAAATAGCAATCTGCTAGAGTCCCAGAACTTTCACTGATCTACTTATCAGAGTCCCAACATGGACATTCACTGAGTCAAATCCACAAATAATTCAAGAGCAGTTATTTTCGAAAGACCAAAACAGCCAAAAGGGGCAGGTTTCAGCCCCCCCTTCTAAACACACACAGAGGGAATCAATGTAGAACAGTACTTATGTACCTTTCACAACATAAAGCAATTAATATCAGAATATTGACAATTACAAAAACCCAAATCAAATCCATAACACACTCAGCACAAGACACTGTAACTCACTGTACTCTTGTAACAGCACAATCATACACCAAACAGAGCTCCAAAACCAGACAATTACAACAACCACCCTTTTTGTGGGACTCTAACCCACGATCCCAGACTGAGCAGGGGACTCTAATGCCTTCGGGAATTCCGAAATCCCTCTGCCCTGCATGCCTTTAAAGGGCTACGACTTGTGGGCCTCCCCATGTGCTTTCCAAAAGCTACAACTTATGGGTAGGTTCCTGAAAAAAAAGAAAAGGAATTCTTTCACTTACAGATGATGGTCCTTGCTTGAGAGATCTTTGATCCAGGTATTGGGGGTGCTCCCCAAGAAAATCCTCAGCACCAGCTGGAGACAACCCTCAATCCCGGGATCTGTTGAGGTTCAGGAGCTGGTCCCGTCTGGGTCACCAAAATGATAATTTTCTCACATGAAAATAAAAGGTCAGCCTAGATACACATGTTATTCATAGATATCAGGGCTGCAAGAGACTTAAGGAAAGCTAGCCCTTTCTTTTGCTCTTAGCTTGCAGGACTTCGTATATCCCTGACATATTTATATCATTTGTTTTTATAAGTTCCACTGACTGAGATACTGCAAACTCCCCTTTTTATCCCTAAAGATTGATGATCATCACAATTAGAAGTAATGTTCTAATATTTAATTTAATCTTTCCTGATAGCAAAAATACATAGTTTTGGTAGGGCTTTTGTTGAGCTTTTCCTTTTTTCTTGTAACCTGAGTGGGTGTGGGATCCTAGAGGTCTTTTCCGACCTAAATGATTCTATGATTCTATGATTGTTTCATACTGCTTGCTTTGTAGCAATCTTCTACATGTTTGATCATAGGAATGCCTTTCACATGTCTGTTTTCTCTTTCCTAATTTTTCTTATCTTTTTGCTGTACTGCTTGCACTTTGGTGTGTAAACACCTCCTATCCTGCTATCTCTTCTCCTAAGGCAGGTTGCAAAATTGCACAGCTACTCCACAGTTGTATGAAAGGCTTGATCAGGGGAGCCTTGAAGCCCAGGGTGCGCTACATCATGTCCACAGAGGCTGAAGATGAACTAGAGACTCTGTGCAGAAGGCACAGCCATGGTGTGGAATAAACATTTTGCTCCACTTACCACACACTAAGCCACAACATTTGTAATCCAGTACCATCAGCTGAATGGAGACAGCCCAGTCACTCAATGGCAATCTGGTTCAATTTTATGTGCAGGGCCCATTTCAAACAGCTGTTAAACACAGAATATAGTCATTTTGAAACAACGTTCAGTCCTCAATTTTTTTGTTGCTTAGCTACCATACTTCTGCATACACTAAAAATATCACATTGGGTGATGGACAAACCTGCAGAATAGCTGTGACAAATTACCAAAATCACTGCAAATGATGGCAAAATTACAAAATGTGGCCACAGTAGGTAGAGAATTGAAAATAATCTTAAAAGAGGCAAATTGCTTTTTCACAGTTATTTCTGAATCCAAGTTTGCACTTCCATATCTGGCAGTCTTTTTAAAGAAACAGATCATGTTTAGCTATCCAATTAAGATAGTAGCATTTCACGTGAGGTTTACTTGCAAATAATGTTAAAAATAGATAGTGTTAAATAAAGTTTCTGGACTTGTTCAGCAATTTTCATCAGCACTTAGAAAAGTGCTGATAGAGTTGAGGGAAAATTGTTACTTGTGAGAGCCAATGCTATATTTCAAATTTTCTATTACTGAAATCAATATTTTTTTTAGTAATAAACCCAAAACTTCACAAGCAAACTAGTTGAAAACTAATTTGCAAAAGCCAGATAATATTTTGGCATTTCTTTTCCAGTTTACCTTGCTGGTTTTCTTTCAAAATGTCATACTGTCTCTCAGGTTAGGAAGACAGCTGGAATTGTAAATTTCTGGGTATTTTGGTCAATTCCTACTCACATCAGTTCAATTTTTACCCTAATTCATAGGTTTCTTCTGCCATGCCTTCATAATCTGTTGCTCTCTCTTCCTTTTTTTATGTCCCATAACCAAGTACTACTTTTCAAAACATAGCTTATTTCTTCATTCCAAACTCCTTAGCGTTAACTGAACAGCTCTTGAAGTAATTTTATATCATCATTATGAGATGTTGCAGCACTGACTTCCTTTTAGTATGTAAGAGAGAGTGGTCCTTCATATATAAACGCAGGAATTAAAATTTCCATATTAGACATTCTCAAACTGAGAATGTTCAACAGCTACATGTTGGACATTGTCACTTCTTTACAGTCACTAGAATTTGCTTTATATACAGACTTTTGTTCAACAGATTAGGTCTTCTATGTGGTTATTTTTAACATTCCTTTTCTTATGCAATAATTAAGAATACTACTTGACTGGCTTTGAGTGTTTCAAAAAGTAATTTTATCATTTACTCCAGAATGAAAATAAAGCCATTATTAAACTGTTATTTTTAAGAAGACTACAGTATCTTGTTAAACATTGCAAAATTCTATAGAAGACATGTATTTCTGATGACAGATTTTCTTTTTTCAATTGAATATTCATATTTCATTGAATAATGGCTTATTAAATTGAAGATACAATTGTTCTCTCATTAAAGCACTTTTGACGTGGATGGAGGCCAGCGTGAATTCTCTGGTCATCTGTAAGAGGTAGAACTGAATTCTGATACTTCTGTTGAGACATGAAACAAAGAAAATAATTTTAAATATGGGCTGAATAAATTATCATATATCTATTTTGTAATTTTATCATGAGTGAAATCAAACAATTTCTGGTTAAGTTTCGTGTGATGGGAGCAGAGTTAAAAGCACAGTATTAGAACAATGCTTAAATTTTTTACACTGTTTGTTTTAGGCTAAAAAAAATCATAGCAGCTATAATACAGTTTATTATTTCCTATATTTCCTATCTAAAACAGTTTGTGACCTGAAAAGCATTTAAAAAATGAAGAAGCTATGCTATCTTGTTAATTCTCAAATAGTGTCCTGATGTAAACTGGAAGTTTCTTTCTCTTTTTTTTTTTATGACTGATTATTTCAAAATTCAAGTGTAAGAATCATGTTTATTGTCAAAACAATGACAACTTTGAAGATCCCATCTCTAATGTACAAGTACACATCCGTTGTAGCTATTGTTACTAACTATAGAGTGATGAGCTAATACTAGTTTATCATAATCTTTCAGTCTTTTTAACAAATGAACTATGAAGATAATAACTACAAGGTTTCACTGATTTTCTGAAGCATCTAAAGGATCCAGATGGTTGCATTTAGTGACATGTAAAGACTTCCTTTCTCCAAAAATCTTTCTGACATGTAAATTAGTACTAGGGTTGACCAAACCATCAGTCTATAAAAATGATGAGAACATTGTGAATGATTTGAAGTATTTTATATTAAAATACTAAGAACCATTAAATTTATAACAGGGCACTTAATACTTGTTTGCTTTTATAATAGGATAATTTGTCAGTAACTCTTTGTTTCAAACCAATATTAAATAAATAAACAAAGATTAGTGATGGATAAATCTGTGTTGTATAACCTCTAATACCAATCTTTAGTGGGCTGAATTGAAATTGTGAAAAGTCAACTCTAAGTTATCAGATTTAAAATTTTCATGTTGAGGTTAGGTTACAGACTTGTCCAGAGGTGGGAAACACAGCTCCTAGGGAAAATAATATCATAAAACATGCGAGCTGGTCCATATATGGAACCATCTGGCTTCAAAAGCTAGCTCCAGGCAAATTCTTAAGTATTGTAGTCCTGGAACTGCAGGTCCTAGATATCCTGAGGTGTCTCAGACCCAGAAAATTCCAGAGATGTTCCATGAGTAAATTTTCAAGAAAATAGTGGGGTGTGATCATGTTCCACACACCATTTCAGCTCTGGTAAATGACTCTTTTCAGATGGAGGATGTTTCTATGAAAGTTCCTGGCTCCATACAATTTATAAAGCTTTGTTATAGCACTATGTTTCAAGTTAAAACTGATGTGAAATTTCTCCTCTGCATTACACTTCCTTGATTTGTATAGGTTTCTATATTCTTTACAAAGTAAACTCTCTGGCTTAACTGAAAGGAAAAGTCAATAAAGTTAAGATCACATAGAGAAAGGTTTTGTAGCACCCAAGATTCATAAAGATGTTGAAGAATATCAAGAAAAATTTATCAGTGTGGAAAGCTGGGGTTCCTCTTCTCATGGAAAGCCTGTAAACATGTACATCCTTCTGTAAACCTGATTTGCACTGTAAAATGTGTGTTTGATGACAAAGAATATAATAGCATACATTTTCCTCTGCTCAGACTATAGTATTTTTATTTACTGTTTTCCAGACACGGACTGACTTTGCTCCAATATTAAATTGTTAAAGACAGAAAATCTTGTAGATGCTTTTAATACCTCCTTCTAGCTGATGTTGTCCATATTTATGAAGTAACCTGAATATTTATTCTCATTTGTGAATACATCCTTATTTATTTTTAGACTAGTGACTGATCTCAAAAAGCTACGCATGTGAAATGACAACATGAAAGCTAGAATTAAATATTTGTGTTTCACTTGGTGAAGATAAAGATCTTAATCCATTTCCTTGTCAGAGCTGAAATGAGAGGATTTGTCCTTGTGTGACCAAGTCATATTCTCATTGAACAAGTTAAGTGTTACCTTGTTTTTCTAACAAGTCAGGAGATGTAAAAAATGCTAATTCCAGGTAAGATTAGGAATAAAGTTTTCATGTCAGCCCAGTATGCTGAAGCACTGATTCTTGGTAATGCTGGCTACGTGCAGCATACAGAGCCATCTGGAGCTGGCATCTTCTTGGGTACTCCATAGAGAGGATGGGTGTGCTGAGAACCCTCCACAGAACGTGGTGCTTTGATATTTGGTTTGGAAACCCCATCACGCTATTTTTCTAGCTACCCTTCTGTTTGACCAGAGGAGGGCACTGATCTTGAGACTATGCCAAAGAACAAATGCTTTTCCTAGGGGCTAGTGTGTGTCATTCAGTTGACTGGGAGCACTGTGGGACACATTTCTCACAGGGCAGGTGTACTTAATCTTTACTCCTCTGGTGGGTTATTGACATTATTCTAGAGTACACTGCACTATGGGATCTGACTTTAAATGTATAGTTATTCCTTTATAATATATAAAACAAATGCGATGTGTGTGTGTCCTTGGCTTTCTCAATGATTCACAATTATTTTAATCACTATTATTTAGGTTTAGCTATGCTTTTTCTCCAAAAATTCCAGGATATCTTAAATATATTTAATATTATTTAACAAAATCTGAGCTAAGTGTCCTTGCTTTCTGAAATACTTTGCTTGAATGTGCTACATTGCCAATGAAGTTGCTGTAGTTAGTAGTTAGTCTAATTGTTGATTAGAAACAGTGTAGTTGTTATGATCCACAGGTTCATTTACACAGGCTAGGTCAGGGGTCCTCAAACTACGGCCCGTGGGCCGGATACGGCATTCTTTTTCCTGTTTTTTTTGGTGCACTACTACAAATAAAATATGTGCAGTGTGCATAGGAATTCATTTTTTTCCAAACTATAGTCTGGTCCCTGACAGTGTCTGAGGGACAGTGAACCGGCCCCCTGTTTAAAAAGTTTGAGGACCCCTGGGCTAGGTATATTCCAATAAAAGGTGGTTGAAGGTGTTGGTATGTTTTTCAACTGAGAGAAGAAAACAAGAAACTAAGCCTACCTGAAGACACAGTAAACCTTGAGAAATTACATTTCTTCCACTAATAATGTAGTCAGAACTACAAAGTGACAAATTCTGCTCCCCGAATAGTCAAAGTGAAAGCTCTGGTATGCCTCAGTGGTTGCCAGGTTTCACTCATAATCTTGTTTGCCACAGTCTTCTGAGTGCATGTATTATTTATGACCCATGCAGCCTCCCATTATTTTAGCAAGTAAGACACTTTGTCAGAAGTTTTGTTAGGAAGTAATCACTCCAGGGTGTTTTCCCTCTCTCTCTTTTATTTTTTCTTTTCTTTTTAAGAAACAGACAGGACAGTTATTTATTTTTAATTAATTACAATTATACAGCTCATTTTAAAAAAACAAAAACCAAATTATTTGTATTTTTTGTTCTGAGTCCATAAATATTCATAATCTACCATAGCAATTTTTAATCATGCTTTTCACTGAAGTTTGTATAAATCTTGAATTGTACTCCTGTGGGAGAAAAAGAGATCTTCACCAGCAACTCTGGTTCTGTCTTCTTTCCTGATGTCTAGCATTCTTTTCATCTTTATAAGAACATTATTCAATCACGGAAATTTTGTGGTGAAAGGAAAATCTTTCTTTCTTGGATGGTCCCCTAAAATTATTGGTTTTCCTGAGTGGTATTTATTTTCTTCAGTTGTAAATCATGTTTGACTGGCTTTCAGTGAGCCATCAAGGCACAGAAGTTGCATTTCCTGACTGTACATTCATATTTTGGGTTAGTTGCTAAGCACCTTACATAATCTGAGGATATGGCATTTAGAAAAAAAAGCCTTGAAGTAACGGTGTATAGATATAGAGTGAGGTCTTCCAAAAAAGCTACATGAGATAAGTTGTATGTATAAGCAACATACTGAACTGTTCATTCAACAAGTTAGTTTACTTTTTAAGTTCTGTGGTATCCTCCTTCCAGTAACTCGTGTGATGCCATGCGTGCCCTCAACGTACCATTTAAAAAAAGACTAAAGAGGGTCCAAATGTAATTTTTCTCAAGACCTGTTTCATATGTGAAACAGCAGTGGTGAAAGTGAAGATGTTTGTGTAAGTGATCAGTTCAAAGCTACTGTGAAGCTGCTTAGGGAAGGAAGCACTGTGTATTTAATAAAGTGAGGAAGAGAAGCAAAGGTAAAGGAAGAAGAGGAACTGGCCAAGAGACCTGTGGTTAGGCATAGGGTTCATCTTTCTGACAGAAACTGGTACAGAAATAACACTCTCATTTCTGCTGCATCCTTCGTTGAGTAGCTGGTGTTTTTTTCATTTTGGTAATCATAGCATGATGTCATGACCTATCTGAGACTCCTTCTCTGAAGCAGTATATCAGGTGAAAAATTTCAAAATCATTCTTTTTTGGAATCCAGCAATTATTTCAAAAGAAAAAATCAATCTTATTGTGTATATATATATAAAAATTATGATAAACTAAAATAAGTAAAGAAACATACATAAAACCACCTCTATCTCCTGTGTTAACAAGCAGGAAGCAGTACTAATACCCTGTGCCAAAGCAGGTGCAGTACCAGTGCTTTGTTTAGTAGGATATTGCCAGCCTTTGAACAGAAACATGGGGGGGAAAAGCCACCATTTTACCAGATGTCTTATTTTATTCATCACAGGTAGCAGTGGTTTCCTTGTCCAACATCTGTGTTGATTGTTTCAGCTTCCAAGCAGTTGCTATTGTAACTGAAGTAAATTCTGTATAATGGGGCCTATGCTGTCATAATCCTTATCTCAAGCACTGCCAAGCACACCCTTCAAATTCTGTGAAAATTCAGTAAAAGCTTCTTCTAACACATATAAATAAATTTTACAATTCCGTACTTACACTCATCTTTGTAAAAACCCGAAAGTTTTTCAAACATTAGATCTTCTGACTTTACTGAAATTTATTAAATACATTAAAAGAAACACCCTTAAACAGAGAGAAAAAAAAATTAAGATATTTGTTTACCATTAAAATAAAGCTAAGGAAATTTCCTAATAGGCCACTAACCCCAGTTCTCCAAAGCCTGGATCATTAAAAAGCAATCAGCAAGAAGTAGCTAACTATTCCCCAATGAGGTGTGTATTGTTCTAACAAAAACAACAAAAGACACTCTAAATTGTGCATAAGGCTATGTATTAGTGTAAACATGAAATACTGGCATGTAATGTGAATCTGCATTTAAAATAGGAGAATCAAAGTGAAATACGTGCAACAGGTACATCTAGCACAAATCTGTGAAAAGTATGATTAGCTATCAGAATAAGAATTTCTTTTTACCATAATAAGAACTTAGTTAATTGAATCCATATCAAAAAGTCATTAGCATTTTCCAGCTAAGTTTCATAAGAGAAGACGTGAGTAATTTACTGTAGTTCTCTACAATAGCTGTGAAAGTCTCATTAGAGAAGACCCAAATATATAAAAATCTCTGAACTTAGAACATAATTTGTCAATGTGACAGCCCTATGCGGAGATTTTAAAAGCCTGGTAGTGTAAATGATGCCTGATTCTTATTAATCTCTTGTAAGAGACATTGTCCTTTGCATGTGTGCCTTATGCAGGGACTGTCTCGAGAAGAAACATGCAACTATCATTTCTGGCAAGGGAATCTTCATTCTTTCCTGATTACAGTCTGGTCAAGCAGAGTACTCAGAAAAGCCGGGTATGAAGATAAATTGGAAAAATCTTTCAAAAAAATGCAATGCTATCCGTGGAAAGGTTATATAAGCAAAGACACAGGAAATAATGGTCAGGATGTGAGGTAGTTAGAAAGAAAATAGCAATTTTTTTACAGTCAAAAGTTTAACTGACAATTATTCTTCACAGCTTATTCGTGTCATCAAGTTCTGTTTCTGTGGATAATTCTTCACTCAGTTCTGCAAAGCCAGATATAAACAGCTCTGACCTTGTGTCACTCTATATAAGTACATGGTGCTGGATTAATATAGAGACTATTTAGCATTCTCATTAATTATTCCTGAAAAAATTCCCTTGTTCTTTTCCCCCTTTTTTTCCTTACTGTCTAAATGAGAGTTTTTTTCTTTTATATTTTGTTTCACCTTTGGCATATGTTTTTGAAAATACAGAAATGGGCAAAAGTATATTTCCTAAATTAAATTACTAAGTTGATTATTTTCACAGAGTGAACATTCTTGAGCTTTAAAATCCAGATTTGGACTTGTGAATACTCCTTTTTTTATTTATCTAGCTTTGTGATTTATAATACAATCACTTATTGAAATATGAACATATTTTTGCAAAAACTATAATAATTTTAATTATGCTTTTATACACAAATATTTTAGATTAAGAAAAGAGAAAAGGCAGGAAAACTACACTTCAGATGCTCAAAAGAATGGAAAAAGAATTAAAGGTAAACAACATAATATCAGTAAATATTACCTCTAATGTCATGGAGGTTTTTTAAATTTTAAAGAATCAGGAAAATTACATATGGAAAAAAAGGACGGCTTTAATATCAATAATTAGCTGCCATTGTCTTTTGTATGGCAAAATTTCATTCTTTTTCTTTGGTGAAAACATATTTTAGCATGTCTTTGTTGCATATCATCTCCCATATGACATTAGCTTCAAGAGGTCCTATTTTCACAGATATTATATGTTAGAAATTCACATTATTTATAATAAAAATGTTACAAATTGGGAAGAATGTATGTCAGAAGGTAGGCTCAGGTAAAGGATGCTGAAGTTCAGGTACTAGCCCATCCAATACAAGTTTTTTGCATGTATCAGTTTAGGTGAGTAAGTAAAATGACATTTCAGGCCTCCTTGCTGTCTTAAGAACACAATGATACAGTTTTTAAACAGATTTATTTTAAACTGATGTAGATTCTTTAAGATTTTATGAGGTTAAGGATTTTTTTTGATTTATCCTTTCTCTTTTGCTTTCTTTTTCATTTTAAAGAGATGGAGTAGGAAGAAGTATTTCATTAGTTTCAAAATTGCTGCTGACAGCAAAAATAAATCTTTAGGATGTTTTTCTTTTCGCTACAAAGTTTAGTCCTCCATGTCAATGGTACCGAACAAGCAAGTAAAATGATATTTTCAACCCAAACAGCTGGGGAAGAAGTAATTATTGTGGTATGAATTTCCAGTTTTATTCTTAAGAAGCATTCTTTCACTTTGAAGTTTGACTAATACACTGGCACCACAAGATGTTCAGAAGTTCAAGATCTTACCTCTTCCAAGCCCCTGCTGAGCACAAAGGTTCCCCATTAGGGTAAGCAGGAAAGATCAAATTGTTCATAGCAATCCTGCACCTTAAAACCTAACACTCCATAAATTTAGACAGATGTACAAGTATTGCCACTGTATTCAGCCTATGAGATTGACTGTGGCCACATCAGTTGTACACTACATCCCATGGTCTGAGATGTATGCATAGAATCATAGTTCGGGTTGGAAAGGACATTCCAAGGTCATATAGTCCAACCCCTCTGCAGTCAGCAGGGGCATCTCTAACTAGATCAGGTTTCTCAGAACCTCATCAAGCCTGACCTGGAATGTCTCGAGGGATAGGGCCTCCACCACCTCTCTGGGCAACCTATTTCAGTGTTCCGCCACTCTCATAGTAAAGAACTTCTTCCTAATGTCTAATCTAAATCTATCCATGTCTAGTTTAAAACCATTGCTCCTCATCCTACCGCTACATGCCCTTGTAAACATTCCCTCCCCAGCTTTCTTGTAGGCCCCATGCAAATATGATACGGAGACTAGCACTGTTGAATTGCCTCCTGTTCTTCATGTGTTTGCTACTGAAAACTATTTTGTGCTTTTGCTGAAAATGAAGAAAATGAAGTTGTTGATTATATATATATAAAAAATAATTTATTTTTAAGGTGGCATATTATATTCCATAAGAGTAAAACAATTAAGTCATTACACACTTGCCTGCAGCCACTAAGCAGGAAATGAGCTGGCTGGAAAGTGAGAGTTTGCAAAATTAAACCTATTGAATGTGTAAATTTACATTTGTATGTGGAAATGAAAATGCCTGTGCTTGTAAAGAGTTTTTGTGAGTGTCTTGAAGGACTAAGAGAAAAATATTACAGAAGTGATGCTCCTGATGCTTTTAATATCTCACAAATGAAAGTGGCTTTTCAGTGCATCTAAAGACCATCTGGAATGGAATAAAAAATATTTATTCCTTACATTTTTCAATAAAAGCAATACCCCAGGATTCTTCTGAATAGATAGTAGATGCTGTTTTGACTATTATATTATGAGGGCAAAACAGTCTATTTGATTGTACAGAACCGAGCATCTCCTTTATATTAGGTACTTGAAGATAGCCTGTGCTGAAAAAAATAATTTCTAAAATACTATCTCACTGATAATATAAAAAAATGTTTTTGAAAATCCTGTGTATAATTCTGCTTCTGAAGATAACAGATTGTACAGGAAAGTTTACGGTCTTTGTGAAGAGGTTTTAAGTTCTGTATCAGCATTTTCTACATTCTATATAGTCAGAAATTTCATCAAAGAAGGACAATTCAACTTGATGGAATTATTCCTAAAATAATACTGGTCAGCAAACTTTAGAAAAGTTTTTGTAAGTATAGCTGTATGGTATCGGTTCTCTATCTCTGTTGGAAGAAAAAAAATTATTCAAAAGTCAGCCTGAACGTTGTTACACGGAAAAATCATGGTTTAAAGATAAACAGTTTAACCAATAGAGCTACAAGTGAAAGCAAAACCCTTAAAAACCAAAATCCCGGTAGCAGGGATTTGTAAGAGTCTAAAGAAAATTTGCATTATAACACATTTTTTCCCTCCTGCTTCCTGCAAAGGGATCTCCCAAAACAATCACACTTCTCTGAGCAAACCACTTTAGTTTTAATCAGTGCAGAAGTCCCATTCCTAGCTGCATAAATGATCTGCTTAGAAAAGGACTTTCACAACAGCTAAAGCCTGTTGCCTTTAGCAAATGACACGCTTTTTAATTCCAGGATCTGAATGAAGTTTTGCATAGAAGTTAGTAAATACTAACTCAGGGACTGTTCTGTACTCTGAGTATAATTTCCGGCTAAGCAAAAGACACTGATTATTCCCTGTTGAAATATAGAAGTCAAATATATTAATTATAATTCTGGGGGTTTGGGTGGTTGTTGTTTGTTTCTTTTAACTGTGTGTGGCATTCATATGCTATAAAGGGTTTAGGCTCTGAAAAACATCAAGCCTGTGACAGAGGTTTAGAAGAGGAAATATATGAATAATGAATACCATTTTGAAGCACTTACTATAAGTGTTAGTACCAGATACATGCAAATATGAAAGTGAGGGCTAGTCTAAATGATACTAAAATGTGTAACCTTGAAAGAATAGTTGAGAAGGGAACATCTTTTATGCTAAAACAGTTTAAACACATTTATCCTCTCAGACAAGTTTGTTCATAAACAAGTGTATTTGGCACTGAGAGTGCCAAAGCTCTTGTTTTTGCTGTGAAAATGGCTGGATGACAAAAACAACGCTCAGAGGTTCAGGATGCAGAATGCTGCAGGTATAAATACATGCATACTGGAGCCATTCTCCTAAATAATGTCCCTAGCAAACACGAATAAATTTGAAAGCTTACAAACTCCTAGTATCTCCTGTTCAGTACAGTACACTACCTGTAGGACTAGAAGTTTACAAAGGACTTAGAACTTGCTGTGTTCTTAATAATATCAAAGAGCAGAACAGCATTACATTTTGCGTACAGCAAATGCAGAATAAAGACCATTACAGTAGATAATTTTACATTATCAAAACTTCTGGGTTTGATCACTATTTTGAGTTCATGCTGGCAATATTAGAGGGGAAAATGAGTTAAAATAATAAGGTAAAAATTCTGTGAGGATATATGCCTTATAACTTGAAAAAAGCATAATATTTATGTGTTCCTTTCGCTAAGGTTTGACATCAATAGCTGCAGACAATCTGCACTGAAAGTAATCTGCCTGAAACAGATTCTTCTAA
This sequence comes from Eurystomus gularis, assembly GCA_013400335.1. Lineage (NCBI taxonomy): Eukaryota > Metazoa > Chordata > Aves > Coraciiformes > Coraciidae > Eurystomus > Eurystomus gularis. The sequence goes on along the minus strand of VZZY01010727.1, from coordinate 13,985 downwards.
TGGCAGGTTAGTGCTCTTTAAAAATAATACTGTTATATATTCAGATTTCATTTGAAGGTCTGTATTTAATGCGGTTACTTCTTTTTGACTGTATGGAATTCTTTAACAGAAATGTCATTTTTCAGACCTGATGAAGCTTAGCCTTTCTACAGGTTTACCTTACTATAAAAAATAAATAAAACCTTCACAGTGGAAGAATTAAACTACAGTGTTGTATTTATTAATTAATTTATCAATTTATTCTACTGTGGGAAGTTTGAGGTTATTGAAGACGTGCTGTTTTCATCAGCCCTACTTGCTATAAAGTTCACAGTTTTCCACAAGGTTTCAGCTGATTTTGGCTCAGTGAATGGCTGTTGGGAAAACGGCCTCAGAGCTTTATTTGAAGCCACTATATTTGCTCAAGGTATATATCACTATATCACTTAGTGATAAACTGTTTTATTGTGAAAGTCATGCCTAGCATGCTGATTCTTTTCCTCAGTTACATTGCTGAAGCATGCTGTACATTTAGTTACCTGCCTGACAAGTTGTTTATTTAACAGGAAAAGAAACATTCTGACTGTGATGGATGGTGCAGCTGCCCCTTTTCAGTGACGGGGAAAATAAGCTGAGTTGAAGCAGATCTGGCTACAGCATGGCACTTCTCTCTTTACTGCTGCTTCCTCATTTCTCTTCATTTGGATAAGAAGGCTTTGCTTTGAACACACTTATTCCCACAGTCTCCTGTCTACCTACCACTGGTCTCATTGCTTGCTTCTTTTTTACTTTGAAGTTACTTTACAGACATTACTCTGTATTGGCCTACATTAAAGAGAAGGTTTTTTAGTAATTCCTGTTACATGCTCTCCAAGTCAAGGTCAACAGTTTTAAAAATAAGAGCTGTTGGTAAAGACTGAATAGTGTCGTTCACCCTTTGGCTGCACTTTCTCTCTGTATAGTGACATTTTGTCTCAGGCTCTGGTTCCTCTGTGCTGATTTCTCTGTGTTCTGTCTTAATACTGCAGAGAGGTCACAGGCACATTGAGGGAGCACAAAACATTTCCTGAAGCTGCTGTACTATTTTAATTATATTTGATAACGTGGCTTTCAGATGAAGAGGGCACAGTCATACACCTAAGATTTCATCTTCTGCCGATGAGGCTTGTGGGGTAAACCTGTATAAGCATCACTAGCTTTCCTTTGGCTGCACAGCTCAGCTGATAAAGAATTCTGCGGCTGGTTTTCTCCAAATGTCACTCTGGTGGTGAAAGGCTAGAAGGAAGGTGAATTAGGTAATGGAAGATAACAAGGAGAGAGGCATTTCATAAGGATGAAATGAGACAGAAGATGAAGAAATAGGAAATTTAAAAGGTTGAAAACATCTTTTGAGATTAAATTAAATATTTTATTTGCTCAAGGTAGTATAACCTAATGCAAAGAAGGTAACAATTATTTAATTTATCTTTGTTTTCTCTTGAGGATTTCCCAAATACCTATAGTCTTTCAATATTTCTCTGACAGAACTATTCACTCTCTTCTGTCTCACTGGGATGCTTGGTTCTGCTTGTAACTTTTTTCCAAGTTACTTAATTAAGTCGTACCACAATTAAACATTTGCATCAACAATAGCAGTCTCTTTAGAGCATTCACATCATGAACAACGTGAAAGACCTCAAGTTTATTGGAAATTACAGCATTGTCGTTTTTGTTTTTAAACCCAAGAACACTATATTATTCTCCTGGATCATAGTGATCTCACTTGCAGTTTTTACGTCATCTATGACTTCTCAGAAAATGCTGCTCTAGTTTGATTTCTGGAAACAGCAAAATAATGCTTGGATAACAAGTAAAAAGTAGAGTTAGAATGGTAAAAATAGCTAGAAAAGAAATCTAGAACAAAACAGAAAATGTTATGACCCTAAAAGCTTACATGCTTACCAAGAATGCTGGTATTTTGAATATCAGAAATGCAACTCAGGTCTCCCATATATAAACAATATAGAGAACTTTCACAAATTATTCTGGAAGATGATCAAAACTACTTCAGCAACTTCCATAAAAAGATAGAATAAACTGGGATGATTTCTTTATACTAGAATAAAGATGAGGAGAGTGTTTAGTGAATGAGTTACAGTAAGCGGTGCACAGAGGGAAAGAGAAAACTTAATTCTCCATTTCTTATACATGACAAGTGGTCACCCAAATAAATTGCTGGATAACAGCAGTAGAACATTTTTTTGAGATGACACATTCATTTGCTTCTCATGGTGTGTTACTGTGGTCAAAATTATAAATAAATTAGAAAAAGTATAAATGGGTTAGAAAAGAAATTGTAAGGTCCACTGGTAGATAGTCCACAGCAAGTGTTGACCTGGACATCTTTAAAGTGCTGACTTCCAGAAACTGTGTGAGGGAAATTTGAAAGATATTTTTGCTATTTGTTGCTGTTGTAAAAAAGAAAATCTTTATGTGCATCATTGGTATGATGGAGCACGGACATTTTTACACTCACTAGAACACAGTTTCATCAGGTTTAACTGTCAGTTGCACATCGAGAAGAGTTTGGCATCAGGTATGACGCATTATAACATAAATCTCTCTTAATGACTTAAGGGAGATCCTGGCTTTTACAAAAGCTTGACTATTTGCCAGAATAAGAATGGATTTAAAGTCCACAGAATTAATTAGAATAGCTTTTATAGACTTTTCTAGTCAGCATATCTAATTCTCCTAAGTGCAGCACAGAGTAATTGCACAGATATGAGCAGTGTTATAATTGTGTCAGCATACGGTGCTTCCACTGTGCCCTCAGCAGAGCTCATATGAAGCCCTGTGCCACACATACTTGCACTGTGACTGGGAAGGCTGGCCAAGATCCTCTGATGGACTCTTCTTTTTTCTCTCTAATTGGGAAATAAAGAGTCTTTACTTTCTCCTTGTCCTTTAGTTATTAAATTTAGCTTGAAACACTTCCAGCACTCTGCTCCTGAAGCTATGCTCCTGTTCAACCCTGTCTCTTGAGTTCAACCATTTTTTTAAACATATGTATTAACTCGTGAAAAGTATGCTGAAGCTGTAGACTATATAGGAGTCAGTAGGTAAAGACTCAGTTTTGCCAAAAGATGTGGCTACCTCAAATGTGATGTGGCAGATACCAAAAAGAAGGAAATGTGACAGAGTCCTGATGATTCTTGCAGCCACTGCTTGGAAAAACAGGTTATACACCCATGACAGAAATGGTTTCAAGGAGCCTGGGGAGGTGGTGCGCAAAACAATTCTACAAGCACAGGAGAATCTCACCCAATTAAATTGGAATTCAGAATTCAGAATGATATTCTTGATTCTTCTGGCACCAAAGATACCCTTTTGCAAGTCGCTTTATGTCTTTTATATAAATGGCACGGCACTACATTTAATACATGTTGGCTGCAGTAATGCTGTTCAGGAAACAAGAACTGTAGTTTTTCCTTGAAGAATGAACACTATTAAAGCTCAGATCTTCCATTTTCTGTTTCAGAAATAGGTCAGTTATCATTACGATTAGTATGGGAGAAACTTAGTGATATTGAAAAATAAAATACAGACATTAATATTTATATATTTTTAAAACATGATTGGACATATGTGAGAAGCAGTGATGCTTTCCATTACAAAATATACACTATGAAATGGCTGATGGAGTTCTACAATGAACTAGGAAAAAAGAAACTGATAGGAGTAACTATTAAAATAATAAAATGCCAAAGGAAAGGGTTATTATATCCAAGAAAAGAAGCATAAATATACTTGTGCTTCATCTACTTAAAAAAACCCTCAAACCTGATGGTAACTTTTTCTCCACGGAACTTTTGTCATTTGCAACAGCTGTTAAGTAAAGACAGAAAGATGGTGAGTGGGGTGGAGAGAAGATATTTTGAGATCTCCATACAAATAGCTTGAATCTGTACTGGAGACAGTTAAATACTTGATGTGAATCATAATTGTATATTTCAGTCTGGCAATAACAAGGAATAAATTAACATGCTCAACCTGCTCATTTGAAACCAAGAACACTGATCCAAGGTAAACACCAGCCCCCTTTCCCCTGACCATTTCTCACTCCCAATAAAAGGAATAAAGGAAAAAGACTCTCTTTCTTTATATCAAGTACAAATTAAAGTTTTATACAGAGCATGATGTGTTTAATCCATAACATTTCAAAAAAACATAAAGATTGCATGCTTTTGATTGCCTCTTATAAGGTGCAAAGAAAAAAAAGAGGTATTTTGAAGATTATTTTCAAGTTCCTCATTTCTGGTGCATAATATTACAATGTTGTAAGCAGCACCTAATTTCATACCATTGCCACATGCCAGTTTCTAGAATTATTTTTTTTTTCTGCAGAGCATGTTATTTATTTAAGTTTCTTCTTGTATTCCTACCTGAGTGCTTATGTAGCATAACACCAAATCTGACAAGTGTCTGTGGTCATAGTTATTGGAAGCATGAATATGGATATTTCCTTATCTCTTGTCAAGTCTAAATTTTCTGAAAAGCGGTTAAAGAAATAAAATAAAAGCTAATTACAGTTTAAAAGTTATCTTTGTATAGATATCCTTGTCAAAACATACATCTGACTGTTAATCATATCCTAGAATAAAAATTAGAGTTAAACCCATCAATCAATGTCTTTCTTGTTTAATTTTGTCACATCAACATGGTTTTGGTAATTTATAATGTTCCCAGTAATTTTATTTTTACACAGCATTATTCTGTTTTCCATTAGTCTCTGCTCTTCTACAACATGCAGCAGAGCTGTAAACTAATTTACACACAGGAATAAATACACCAGTAATTATGTTTGCCATGTCTGCTTCTCTTCCATATTTGTTGCAAAGAGAGAAAATATAAAGAATATGGGGGTCTATAGTATCAGTGACATTTAGTTATTGCCTGTGGTGAAGGAGTAACTTGGAGTTTGGGCCCATCAGTTCTGTTAATGTTAGTGCAATATCAGCTTGTGGTCTGCCATGTTTTCTTTGTTTTCTGCTACATCATTTCACTCTAAACTTCCCAGATAGGGGCTCTAAATTATTTATATAAACCTCTCAAATTAGGAAACACTTCAGCTTGTCCTAGTTAATTTTAAAATTTGCATGTGCTACTTAGAAAAGTATTGAGAATTGTTTGTTTTCCTTTAAGCCTCATAAACAATAAGCCGATTTATCAGGGATACAGAGTACCAGTATGCCTCTTGAATGTCAGCTGGATCTGGGGTGCACAGCCTTTCTGCTTAGTAGCTACAATTATCCCACAGAATTAGCCAGTTTCCTGATAAATATTCTTAATACATCACTCTCTCTTGCTCCTTTCTTTATTCATACAGTGATTTTCTTCAGTTTCTGTGATTTCCACCTCAATTTAAAATGTTCTTTAGAAACTGTTGTACTGCTTTACATTGATCTTTCTTGTGCCAAATGAAAATATTGATTAGACTATATTTTGCCAAAAACCAGGTTTGTAATGATAAATACTTATCCACAAAGCCTCATTTTCCCAATGCTTGGGGGCAAGTGAACCTCACATTTTGATGCAGATGGTGACCACTAACACTGGACATGATCAGAGAATTTAAAGTCTTAAGAATATGGGAAGGTTCTCCCCCACCTTCTTTCCTTATATATTTGAACTATATATTCTCTAACTTTTTTCAAAATCCATGTCTTGAGTAGACTTCATCCACTGCCAGTGGATGATCAGCATTGCAGTAACAATTTTGAATGGTCTGTTTTGTGTCTTACCATCATACGGTTTTATAAATTGCTGTGCACTTCATTGGAACTGTATTATATGGAAGAAATTATACAAGAAAAGAAGACAGCAGATCATTCTAATAACTCTTTGGTCCATATAAATAGAAGTATCTGGACTGATGACAGATAGCTTTGCTTTGCTGTGGTTAGTGAAATCATAGCCTCATAAAGACATTTCTACTTGGCCTTTTCAAAATATTGTACTTCAGCTCTTGAATCACCTAGTAAGGCAGTGAAACAGTAAGGCTCATTTAGGATGTACCTGTGTGTGTGGGGAAAATCTTTTTTCGCTAAAATCGTTGTGGCATTATTTCTTTGTATAAACATTTTTCTTGAAAAAAAAACACAACCCCATATATGTGTTTAGCCCTATTGTGCCTTTCATATGCAAGTAGCAACCTTACACTATTATTCAGAAATAGTTTTATTTAATTTGTTTTAAAAACAAACAATAGTAGATACCATTAATTAAGGATAAAAATGCAAAATTAAATCATTTTGCAAGCTACTTGTAGCAACTTACTAGTAAATTGCTTCATTCTCCTCCCCAGTGCATAAGGAGTGTGACACATTTTTAACTGAGTGTTCCCATCGACATGTTTTGCAGAACTGCAGTCTCATTCACTGCTAACACAAACTTTTCTACGGATAAATCAGTATTATTTTTTTGCTTCAAAGTGTGTGCTTTCCCTTTTTTTAATTCTCAAAAATAAAGTAACAGCTGTTCCTCAAAAGCAAATTTTTGTTGAAGAAGTGATTAACAATTTGTGTTAATCTGCTATTATAAAAGTTTGACAGAATTACAAGTCTTTATAGATGACTCCTTAGAGTGAATCTCAGTATCCAACTTTAAATTACAATTGTAAAATTAAGGAAATGAGGAAATTGTGATATCTCTGAGTTGACCACTCAGTTTGCATCTAAAACAGTCTATAATGATATGACTAAGGGATTGAAATTCACTGTAAAGATAATAAGATGCTAAGTATTTTATTTGCCTTTTTAGAGAACTCCTTTTAAAGTGCATTGTAAGGTCAAACACATTTGGGAAGGTGATGCAATATTCTGATGGGATGACTTACCTTTAAGCAAAATGTTGTGCGCTATGTAGTTATGCACTTTATTAGAGGATATTTATGAAGCATGCTATCATTATTTTAAGTCCAGATTCTAGAAATGGTTTTGCTTGATGTGTAACATATCTTCAGTGAGTTTTTGTAGTGAACAGAGATTTATGTCTCATTGAGACAGTGAATTCCCTTTCCCAGAGATGCTTTGCGGCTGCTAGGACTGCCAGGAACGGCTGAGAAGTGCCTGGATTCTTCTAGAATCTGAAGGTAACAGACACTATAAAAGCAGAAGAAAGCCCCGCCTCTCTTTCTTTTCCGTCTGCGCCACCACCGAGAGAGAACAAGCCCCTTCCTCGCTGGGAGTTGGCCCAGGACCAGGCCGATAGCCGGGAGTTGGCAGTGATTCTTCCACCGTCTGATACATATGGAGAATCTTGACGAACTGCTCCTACCTGCGTAGCAAGCCATGAGTCCAGTTCTCTAACCCCCATCCCCCCCCCACATAGTCACGAGCCGAGAACAAGAAGCTTGTACAGGGGGGGTACAAGGGGGGTAAACTTGCCCAGAGACGCCTGGGGAGAGGCGTTTCTG
>VZZY01010723.1:0-16940 GCA_013400335.1 Eurystomus gularis | reverse complement strand
CCCAGCAGGACATCTACTTCATTTATGTTGAAAAACCAACATAAATGGCTTTCTAAAAGACACACTCTATTTCAGCACGGAATTAGTTTCTATTAACCTGAAGTACTTAGCAATGTCAAAAGTACTAGAACACAAACTTCTTACAAAGGCAAGACAGAGGAGGAGCCTTAACTTCCTGGATACTGGGAAAAACTTCTGTTCTGAGAAATGATCACTATCTTTTAGCAGATGTGCCCAGGCCTCAGTATTGGCAGCTAGACTCTATTTCTGCATCAGACAAGGAAAACAGTAAACGGAATATCCTCCCTTTCCCCATTGATTTCAGAATTACATCAGATAATGGCTTCACTGAATATTTTCACAAGGTATAGCTATGGGAGCCATAATGTTGTTGCAATCATCAGCATTTGACTGTGCTTAAGGGAGGTCTGAAAAAAAAACCAACAAAACCACAAAAAGAAAGTTTTAGAGGATGTGTCTGAAAATTCTTAGAACAGGTCTGACTGTGCCTCTCTGCATAGCCCACAGAGACAGCACTGACTGTATGCTGCTGCTGCACTGTTGTTAAATTGCCAAGAGTTGTTCTTGCCAAAAATTTCCCCTTATTTCAAAACTTATGGGAATTTAAAAGACAGGATTAGATTTAGATCTAGAAGACAGCCCAAACTAGGTTAGGAACAATGTGGAACCAAAAAAGTTGACTAGTACATGGAGAACTGTACAGCTTTATAGGGACAGCCTGTTCTACTGTGCAGGTCTCTGGCCAATGCAAAATGCTTCTGCCGTCTCTTCCTGCTCTTCTCTGTACTTATGTAAGTCCAAAGATAAACTGGCTATTGTTTTGAAAGACATTTCAGTGGGAAGTTTCAAAGTCCATAAATTCATTTTTTATTTAAGAGAGGTAGGTATTCAAACTGAATGATGACATCACATAAATAAGTCCATTAACTCAAGTCAAGGTTTTTAATCACCTTGCCTTGCATTGCACTGTAAGAGAAAGTGCATCCTGAAATCGGGTGGACAGAATCTTACTTGTATCAAAACATGCTCATGAATCAGAGGCACTGATGGCTTTACTATTTAAAAAAAACAAAGATTAAACAAGTTATAATAGTCTACTAAGCATAAGTTTTATATTTGCTGCAGTGCCACTTCAGAAAATTATCTTCTCCAGGCTTACCTACAAATATGGACAGTAAAGGGTAACATGACCATCTTAACTGTTCTTTTGCAGTTATAAAACTAGGTTTAGTTAAGGAAAGGATTGAAAGAAAAACTGAGGAAGACGACAGTATGGGCAGAAAGAGAACCTAGGAGAACGGCTGGCAGATAGATAGCATGGTCCAAGCAGCTGCTGCTGTGAAAGCCGGCCAAGAAGGGAGCTGGAGGTTGGCCAGAGCAACATGCTGCTAGGATGTCAAGGAATGGGGACTCTGAAGTGGCAGACCTGAGGCTAAAGTCAAATGAGCTTGCTGAAAGTTGCATGGAGGGCTGCCTCTGTATGACCAAAAGGGTTTTCAGTCTTCTGGAAGCAATGAAACCTTTTGATCTTTGAGATCAAATCAGACCACATTACTGAAGGGTCACTGAAGCTGCTCATTAGAGCCATTTGCTGTACTTCTCTTCAGCAAGAATTAAAGCTCATGTTTTGCAAGCTAGTGCCAGCTATTTAAAAGGAACAAAGTGACAGAGTAGACTTTAGAAAGATGGACAGTAACTTGTCACAGCTTTTGAAATCCAACTGTCTTATGGAAAGATCATTTTGTTTAGTTGGCTAATTTTCAGGAGGAACTTCCAGGGTTTCTCTGGAGTTTTTGACAACTATATTTTCTCACAAAACATTCTTCTTTGCTTTTCCAAGAAGCTTTAGTGACAATGATAGTGTGGAAAAATAACATGATTTGTCTTAGAGATGTGTAAGGTAATGAAAAAATAAAAGGTCTCCACCTGTAGGACTGTTGGCAGCAGATGTTTTCTTAGCTAAATTTAAAATTAAGTATTTTGATGGCTTGCAAATGAATACAGCGTGTAATAGTTAAAAAGTCAGTTCTCCTACTGGGCGCTTGGCCAACACTTAGGAAAGCGGTCATGGGTTCCCACTAAAGCACAGAGCATCTCCTGAGAATAGGGATCTATCCATCATGAGCTCATATGAATTTTATGTTCCAGTTCTCAGAAAAATCACTGTGCTTTCCTTGCTCATTGTCTACACATTTACTACATGAGAACAAAATCTCATTGTTTCACTTGCTATATAATGACAATCATGGATTTAAAAGAAACATCGTGCTTCAAGTAAAATTTGTATTTAAGTTCCTTTCTGAAGTAGAGAAAGAAATAAAAGACAGAAAAAAGAAATAAAGTATCATGTACTCAATGTTTATACAATAAATAAAAGCCATTGTTTGCTTAAGATTAGCATCTGCTTTTCCAAGTCAACAGCCTCACTACACTTACTATCTGCCATTTTCTTTCTTCTAAAATGGATTCTAAATGATTGATGGTAAATACACAAGACCGATCATGTTTGCTTTGAATCATTTACTTTTTCCTTTAAATGAAAAATTCATTTGAACTACCTGATATTGCTTCCTGAGTAGGATATACTTGGAAAATGACTCTGTTCTCCAAGTCAGAGAGGAATATGTTCCTTAAGCAATAATTGTTTTCCTGGAATGTTTGGGCTAAAACAGCTTTAATGTATCTGAACCAATTTCTTATGCTGAATGCCATATCCACCTCCAGAAAAAAAAAACAAACAAAAAAACCACACAACAACCAAAAAACCAAACCAAACCAACCAACCAAAACCTCAATGAAATCTCACATTTTCTGATAAGGTTTCCACTAGCCACGGTAAAAGAAAAAATATAGTTATTATTTCCAAGTTGTAACAAAAAAAGTTGTACAAGAATTATTTTCGGTATCACTCAAATACCCTGTACAATTTTTAGCCAGACTCTTCACACCTCCAGTCTTGTCTGTTCTTGCATAAAATGACATTACTGTGCTTATTATTAGCTGTCAAAGTATTCATATGGCCTCTGTTATCTGCAGAATAGACAAATACATTACAGATTATCCTGTAAAAAAAAAAATTACTACTTTCCATTGACCAGCTGAGGTAAAATTGGTTAAAGAACAGATTCAAAGAGAAGATGCAGGTGTCTGAAGGGCAGCTTAAGCAGAATTTCAGCAGCTAAATTGAGGTCAATCCACAGAAGCTTCGTCACATGAGATCTAAGCATTAGTAAGAATCCAAGTTTTGCTAGTAAACTTACATATCCAGAGGCACCAATATCTTGAACAGCCTCTGTGTTTGAGTAGCACTCTCAGGCCTCAGGAAGTTTCAAATTTGCAATCTCTACCCCATCTCAGAAACCATAGTCTAGGAGATGTGTGCAGAGTTCAGCGGGCAACAATAAAAAGAGGAGTAGCCTAGGGACACTTGCATGAAAAGTCTATTCCTGAATGATGATTAAAAGTAGAGATCAGAGGTACAAAAAAAAATATTTCTATTTATTACTGTGAAAGCTCCCTTACTGTTGAGCCAATAAAAGTAAACTTGTACAGAAGAGCTGCTGTTTAATTCAACCTTTGTGAGCTCTATCATCAGTCTGGTTAAACTAGCATAAGTTAAGTGTAAAACTCACGCTAATGGACACATACAAGTGTAAAAGTGACTTAATGTAAGAACAATAGCAATAATGTTGAGTCAAATCAGGATGCAAACTGAAAACTGATCTTTTGCATTACTGTTCTCTGCATGTCATTCATTACACCTAAACGCAGTCCGTAAAGTGGAGGTAAATCAGAACCAAATCCTGAGCTATATGCAGACAAACTAAAAAATAATTAGGCCATAAAAGTGTGTTTGCTTTGCCCACAAACTCTGGAATAGCAGTCATTAAACATTCAATATTTATCCCAAATGACCAGATAATACAGTGATATGCTACTAAGAATGCAGGAGCGGCATTCTGCAGCTATAATTATTCTTCTAGAAAAAAATCAGATATTATTTCTATGTCACTAGTGAATGATAATCTCAGTGGGAAACTTGTCTCCTCTAAGAATAGTTAGGAATAAGTGGGAAGGGATCTGTGCGATACACTTCTAGGTACTTGGTCACATACCCATAACAAGGCTGAAGCATGTTCTGGGCTTACATGATAAGCAACAGCTCCTCTTCTAGCACTTGCCACATTGCATCTGCTAAATATAGAGTGGGACAAAAGGATAGTTCAAAGAAAAAAAAAAGATAAGATGGTAAAGCTGTAACTGCTCTCTCACAAAATGTACGTTGATTTATGTATTTTCCATATTTAACTAGGCACAATTCCTTCCACCCACCTGCAGAAAATTAACTACAGTTGAAAATTATTTTGCATCCACTTTCTTCCTCATGTTTTCTTCCACACATCTGTTCTTCATACATACTGAACCTCTCTCCCTCCAAGGCTGTTCCTATGTCTTCCTCTACTACGAAAAAGGTAAATTTCAGCTAGTCACTGAAGCACACTGAGGTGAAAGGAACCAGGCAGTGAAGATGGTATAAAGAAATTCTCATGTTGCAAGGCGCTCTTGTCCTGAAAAAGCCATGGATAGGAGAGAATACGGGAGCTATTATTTTATCTTCTAAAAGAGGCTATTTGCATAGCTGTAATCCATACTTTCAATCTTTGTCGGCAGCAATGGCAAGGGCAAGAGGTAGAGATTAGATTTTCAGTCTGAAAATCTTGTTTCCTTACACATAGGTAAGGCAGATTGCTTGCTAGTCCCTATAAACTGCTGCCTTAGGCACCCAGTTACTATGTCTGTTCTCTGGGACAGTCTACGATTGACTGAACTTAGTACACATCTCTTCCTTTCTTCTAGTCTCTATCAAGATATGAATTTTTAAACTATCCTAACAGCATCTGCAGTGAAGACAAACTGCTTTTAAGCCCTCCAATTTTATTGACACCCTTATTCACAACCACCTAGCATGAAGAGAAGCCTGTTTAGCAGCCCTCTACCTCGTACCACTCCTCTAAGATATCAGGAAGGCCTGTGGATACTTACATGATCGGTGCCAGTGAAGTAAACTCACTCCTCAGAGCTTGTGGATCACAGTTCACAACAAGGCAGAACCCCTAATTCTTGTACCTTAATATATCCCTTTTCTAACTAGCCATATTTATGGCTAGCTTCTCCTTTCAGGACACACCTGAAGGTCTTAGCCAAAAACTCTCAGCTGACCTACCCTGGCATCAGCCATTTAATTGGTCCACCACTCATCTTGAACATGCAAATACCTCCCTACACATACCAGCCCGTGCACCAAAACCACCAGCCAAGATCCCCAAGCAGACCAGAGAACTTCCCAGAATTGATCAACAAAATAGTCAGAAACTACCTAAATTCCTTCAAGTGTGCTTTGACCAGCAGCCCTATCATACACAGATGCATCAGAGACCTCTCCAAAGATGCATTTTCATAAATTCCATATTTAGTCCTATTTTCTGTTACTTCTTACATGAAGTGTAGTAATCTTCCCCTATGTGGTCAAGAAGTCACATGAAAGACCTGTTTACAACCCCTCCCATACTTTGTACACCATTGTGCACAACCAGCCTGCATACTAGACTTTACACCCTACTTATGCCATGCTCTTTCCCTCCACAAGCTGTGACTGTATGACACTCATGACCTGGAACCAAAAAAGGTCCCATCTAGCCTACAGAGACACCTGGCAGATTGTACAGTTAATGGAAAGACGGTTGAAACAATCTCCAATCATTTTCAGGTGAAAATCAACCTATAATCCTTGATTTTCAGCTAGACTTTAGATTCTCATCCAGATGTGGAAAAATGAGGAAGCATTCATTCACACTCCACTTCCCTACCAGTCTTCTGTTACAACAGGGCTTCCTGGGAGCTGCTAAGCTGTGTTTAAGAGTTAGCAACAGCTCCTCTGACTATTTCTTGCTTTTACATTTAGGGGGTTTTAAGTATTAGACCTAGGGTTTAGGCCAAATACAGGCTGCAAGGATTGATTAGATTTTGGCAGAGGAAGGAATGGAGGAGTAGTGGCAGAAGAACAAGACTTCTTACTATTTCTAGTCAGTAGCAGTTGCTGATTGCATGCCTGAAATATAAGCCTATACACAGGTTTGGGCTTAGACAGAGTATTGTTGTATTGAGGGAATGGGCGGTAAGATCAAAAAGATCTGTCAGGGTCTGTGTAGTCAGCACCTCTGTAGGTTTCACAGCCTGCTATTTCCCCACAAGAGGCTGGAAGTAGTCCCATTTTAAAATTAAGGTTGTGTATGTTGCAGTCGGGCGCGGAGGTCCGATCCACCTCCCAAAGGCAGAGAAGGATTGTCAGGGACCTAATATCTGGTATTGGGATCAATCCCGGGAAACAGCACCTTCTCTCCCACTCCAGCAGATCCACATTTCCACACAGCCAAGCACGTCCTGCCTGTGCCAAGCTACACTCAAATTCAGAAGTCCACATACACTATAATCCACAACGTATTTAAACACAAACTTGACAGACAATTCCTATCTCACCCCTAAACCTGGCTTCATGACTTTTGCTGTCTGTAAAATTGAAGTTTGCCAGACCAAGACCCCAGTATACTAGCCATTCTACAAAGAAAAAAGCTGCTCTTGAAAAGCAAGCAGAAAGCACATACCAAAAATGCCAGAGGGTACATCATAAATCTTCTATGCTTTTAATCCTAACACCTATGAAGAAGTACCCAAAAATGGTTTTGTCCTAAGTTAGGTTAAAAAAAAAGATGTCAGGAGAAGAATCATACAAGGAATGGTCACCAGGAAGAAGCTATGAAAACAAATAATGTTTTCACTTCTGCAGCTAGAGAGGATTGAAGGGTAAGATCAGACTCATTCAATCAATCATGGTATCACTACACTAAAATTTAGATCCAGTATGCCAAGAAAGTGAGTGACAAATTGGTTATACTTGCTTGCAGTCTATGTAATCATGCAGCATCAATAATCGGTTTACAAAAATAAGCACTCTGCTATTAGGAGCTGTTCCTTTAGCCCATGTTTGTTCTGAGGTTTTCCAGCTGTGAGGGCAAAGTATTCTTGCAACTTAAATTAAGTCAGAGCAAAATTTATCCTTAAAACACTGGGCACCAGTCACCATTATCTTAACATGAAATAATTTCATGAAAATTTCAGTGTTAAGAATTTTCCTCTTTTGAGGTTTTGAAAGTTATCCTACAAATATTGCATGAGAACAAAACATAACATATCTGCTGATTTCTCTAATCAGTTTCCAGCACACTATTAAAAATCAGATATTCTTACTACTTTGTTTACATGGAGATGGCTCTTTGAACTTTTTTGCTTCTTAGCTTAAAAAGAAAAAGGCAGTCAAGAGAAAGAGTGTCTCGTGCCAGAAGCAGACCTATATTTAGCCACATGCCCTGCAAATGAAGATTCACGAAGATAGTCCTTAGACAACTCCATTTAGAAACAAATTGGGAAGCAAGGAACTAGATTTTTACAAGTTTGTGTCTACATTTAATCCTTAATCCTGCTCCACATGGAGAATTAAGTCTCATAATATCCAAAAGAAAGTAGTAAAGAACAAATCTGAGAAAAAGCTACTGAATTTAGATTCACCAGAAACCATATTTATCTGATTTTTCAGATGAGATACACGCATCCTGCAGCAAAAGCCCTCTCAATGACACAAAAAACATCCTCAGGATTCATCCCTCAGGAAATAATATTTGCATTTGAGAATGCTTATTAATGTCTTCTCCATGGTCACATATGAAGTTGCAATAAAAACCATTCTTGCAATGGTGTTAATTAGCAGACACTGCTTCCTTCCTGTAAATTCATTCTATGTTCTCTAGATGTAAGAAGATTCATAAAGTTGAGATGATCAATGATATGAAAAGTTAAATTACTTAACACAACAAGTTAAATTACTTAAACAACATGCCAGGAAGGGTTGGTGGCAGGGGGAGATTCCTTCACACAAATTTACAACTATCAGAAACTCCTGCTTCGGATTCTCACATGAGACTTAACCTGAATTATCTCTGCAGATCCATTTCCAAGAGTTAGTACTTTAAAAATAAAATAAACCTTATTGATATTAACTCCTATAAAAGCAGGCTTGATGAAAACGTTCCAGCTAGTTAGTCAGCCAAAATTTCATTGCAGTGAGAAGGGATGATCACACACACATTCAAGGACAAATCTCATGAAACTCATGTTTGACAGGAAATTGTACAGGAAGCTAATTTAGAGAGATCAAAATGAGGGTGGTATGTTCCCAGGACCCAGGGCAAGTCAGAAATCTTGCAGCTGAATTTTGTACATATGGTAATTTGATCAGAGGGGATATAGCAGAGAAGGGAAAGAAATGATTGAAAATGTAGAAAAAAAGATAAATCAGCATGGGAACAAGAATTCAGTGTCTCTGTAAATAAGCCAAAAGCCTTCAAAACAAAGCCTACTTTTATTGTAGTAGGGTCAGAAATACCATAATATGGGATACATGCATCAGATACTGGTCATTTAAATTGTAGTATCTGAAGCTGCATGTGTTTTCATTTAGCGGTACTAAATGCGCTCCTGCCTTAACACTGAAAAATAAGAAATGGAGCATGAGACCAAAACACAGGGAGAAACCAGCAGATTTGAAGGTAACTATGCACTTTGAAGCTTACTTTGTTTTTGTGTCCAGCATCAGGTGATAATAAAATGTTTGTATCTTTTATATGTGTATTAGAAACTGGGAATGTGACTCTTTGTTACATCCTCTGTATTTCCAGAACGTTGATAGAGAGGAATTTCAAAAGTCTGTAGGAAATGTATGTGGGCTGCAGCCTGCAGATCCCACAGCCACTCTACGGATCCTTTCAGCCAGCCATCTGGTGATTTGTGGTAGCATGAACTTTGATCGCAAGTCGAAACAGTTTAATAACATCGTACAGCTGTGTCCAAGTGATCCAAGTAAGAGCAGAGAGCAAAGCATTAATTTGAGCTATAACACTGACTTTCTCTGGGAAAATTCACAACTTACACTGTTCTTCTTGGTGACTAGAAGACTAAAATCTGGTATTTAATTTTCTGTTTTATATCAAAAAAATCTTTTAACCAACTGAAAGTTACAGTGGCTAAATCATAACCTGTTTTTTTTTGTTGTTCATAAACACGGACAACTCAGCTAATACCAGTACATAAACTGGAAATAATCGGAACTTACATTCATCCATTCTTTCAAGAGGCACAAAATCCAACATTGCATCTATGCTTCTGTATTCTTGTATTAAAAAAGACATGTCTTGAGTTTCTTTGGGGAGAATCCCAGAAGCCTAACAGGAAAGAGGAGGAGCAGTGAATGTGGAAACATGAAAATTTAGATGTTTCCCACACAGCTATAGGATTTCCCTAGGGCTTTACACAACCAAGGCCAAATTCTGTGCTCAGTTACATTTACAGTATCTGACTGATTTCTGGATTTGTGGATGCAGGGAAGTGAAATTTGGCACCCTGTTTTTATTACAGGAAAAATAAAAGAAAGTTAATTCTAAATACCAACCTAAAGGCCCTATTCTTCTAAAAACAATGTACAAAGAATGAGCTATAGCTTATGTAATTATTCAAAGACATTTTTAAAACTTTCTGGCACAAGACCATGAGGAATCTATAAAAATAATACTCCCAAACAATTGAAATTTTAATTTAAAGCGAAGTAAGCCAGAAATCTGAAGGACAAAACAGAAGTGGGCAGTACAGCTTAAAAATAAAATCAACAAGATTATGGACCTATCATGAATAAAAAGCCCACTGTGCACTTCTAGGCTCACACACAGAGCATGAAACTCCACCCAGCACTAACCACACAAGACAGTCCCATCATGGAGGCTGAAGGGTGTCACAGATTTCAGGACGTACAAATGGGAAGACCTAGATAACAAGGCAAAAGTGCAAGAAGAGGCAAGCTGAAATAACTTTCTCCCACTTGGCTGGATGATTCCCTCATTTCTGCATTCCTGTAAAATATGTGATACTTCTCATTCTTGGTGAAGGGACTGTATTATGTGGTCAGACACTTCATCCATTTTGTTTCACATTTTCTAATCTCACTGAAGTGATCTGGCTGAAAACATTAAAGTCAGTTCTGTGCATTACTTTGGGTTTGGATTTTCTGGGGCTTCTGCTGTAAAAATTCCTTCAGTTTGATAAGAAAATGAACAGCCATGCTTGGAGCTGTCACCATTGTCAGCAGCAGCACACAGTTCTCCCAGAATCTGCCAGCATTACAAGATGAAATGTAGATGACTATTCATTAAAGTGCTCCTTAATTTAGAATGTTTGGAAAGTCTTAAATGGACCAGCTTCCAGGAAACTGGATAGGCTGAAGGAAGGCAGAAAGAAAGTATCTTAGATAAGGGATTTAAATGTATTTACGGTGCATCTGCATGTGCTTTTTTTTCTGCTTCATTCTGGGACTTATTTCCCAGTCACTAATACAGGTTCATAATCACACTCACTGAATTGAGCTGAACTTAGCAATAGACATGGACCAGAAGCTAAACCAGATAAGAGTCCTCATAGTGCATACAATAGGATCAAAAGATATACCAAATATACCTCCCTCATCATATTCCAAAATAATCCATCAAGCTTCTGCCCTATGGCTCCCATCACACCACTTTGATGTAACAAAGCAAAAGCACAAATCTGACAGTCAAAAAGCAATCCTCTCACTTTGGGTGCTGCTTCTCTTCCTTCCATGATATAGGAAGTTTAGAGGTTTCTCCTAGTGATAGCTTGCACATGTGGTTTTGCTGTCAGAAGTACCATGGCAACAGCATGAGGAAGTGATCTGACAACAAGCCATAGAAGCACCACTCTTACAAGTTTATAAAACTGACAGCAGTGTACTTAAAAGCCCATATCCTGGACACTGCCATGGTTCAGTTCCATGCACACTGGGTTTTTGACCAAGAAACCACAGTACAGCCCTCATCCTACCTTTTTATTGCTAACTCGCACATGTATCTACGGAGACTGATGCCTGTTTTCTTTTTCAGTGTACTTGGTTATCAAGACAACAGAGAATCAATCAAAAATGTCTTCCTACCAGCACAGAACACCACCAATCTTTACCCTTTTTCCTTGAGTGATCAAAAGTACCCTCTTTCTCAAGTGCAGTCAGGAATCTTGATATATGTACTGATTTGTTCAAATACGTTTGTGGGGAACGAACAAGAGTTCTTCCTTTTCCCTATGCTTTTCTCTATATCCTGTACCACCTACACAAAAGGGCAGGAACATGCTAATCAAATGACTCCCATGACCTGTATGTTTACAAACCAGCCAAAAAACTTTTCTACGTGAGGAGCAATTGCAGGATGACTCACTGATGATCAATCACAGCACACTATTGCAGCAGTAACTGCTACGTGAGCATCTCCCAAGGCAAGCTGAGCCTCCTAGTATCCGGCCTTCTGTGTAACCACACACACTTATCACTCTGTCCACACGATTCACTGATTCTCAGAAGCCTTTAAGCCTTTACTAGGTATCTATCAGAAAAGGAGGTGACATTATTCCATTCTTAGCAATATCCCAGTAGGCATGAAGATGTTTATGCTGTCAAAGTAATAATACAAAAAGTAATAGTGTTTGGAAACTGGTAGTGATCATTCCAGTTAAATGCAGTTAATTTTTTCTTGATCATAAATACAGCTGTCTTAAAAACATCTCTTTGAAACTGTTGTTTTAAGACTAACATACTTGCAAGAAATAATTACTCATTCACCCTGTTCTACTTTTCCTGAAAGAGAAATTAGTTACTCTTTCTAAACGCATGTGCAATATGAAGTTTCTTTTAAAGCATAAGGAGGAAGGGAGAGAAAGACGTAGGACTAGAGAACCAGAACTTCAGTCAACGATGCAGGATTTTTTGTTTCTAGGTTCAGACATTTCTCAATGATTCCTTTATTATTGCCTAACAGTAGATTTTATATAACATCATTTCAAAACTACTGTAATACAACCTCATCTGAAAGTTGGGAAACAATCCATGTTTCTTCATCAGCAGGGCAGAAGTTACCATGAGTAACAGGAAGTCTAAATCAGCTTTGACTGGGCACTTAAGCTTTTAACCACCAGGATGAGCTGAGTAGTTAACAAGAAGTCTGGCATCACTGTTTTACAAGTTGAGAATTCAGTGAACGTTTCCTGAAAGGAGTTGTCATGAATGATATCATCCTTCATCCAGATTGTGTAAAAAGGCTGAAGATGTCGCAACTTAGGTGATAGCAGCGTAGTAAAGGAAAATTAGTCTGTGCTCAAAAATTATGCTTGAGCTAGATCTGATCAGAAAACTTAGATAAAATTCTTATTCACCAAAAAAATACCAATTAAAAAAACCCCCATATTTCAAAGAAGTGTGCTGATTTCAGGAAGAACTCATATTTTACAAGAACATTTTTTTAAGTTGTTGCAGCCTCTGCAGAACCATTTATAAAACTTCAAACTAGAAAATTAAAGTTATTCCTCTTTTCTTTAATTTCCCTAGTGTTCACCAGCTCTATCCTTCACAATACAAATGTTCCTTAGTATCTAACCACTTTAAAAGCAAACACAAAAGACCTTTTCTTTAGTCACCTTCCAACAATATCTATATATTCCTTCTGTTTTATCACTAGTCTCAGTACCTAAAGCTGCTGTTTCAAGCTGTCCTCCTTCAATATGTCCCATATCTCGCTTCTGCCTTTGGATGACTACTGAATCCGCATTAAATAAAACCCCTAGTGACTTTTGGTACAAATCTTAGAACCAGTACTGTCCTTATTCTTCACCAACAACGAGATCAACTCTAGCTGTGACTTCTTCCATACTGATTATCCCTTGTTTGTTATCCAAATGTCAGCTTCCACTTCTGATCAGCCATTGACATCTTCTGATACTTCTTATGTTTTAAAAACATAATCACTGGGCTTTCTCATGCTGTCCTTCACACTTGGGTAGAGCTCCACATACACATCCACAAAGCTATCTCAAATATCTCTAAGGCTCTCTCTTGCTATGCTGCCCATAAAATTATCAGTGCTGCTGACTATTAATCTCTCATGCCTAGGCTCCTTATCTCTTATTANNTTATCTCTTATTACCTATATTTGCCTATTCTATGTACTGACATTACAAACTTGAAGTTAGCTTTCTGCTCTTTGTAATTTGTGTACTGCACAGCACAAACTGACACTAGGTTCTCACTACTGGTCACAGGAATATAGTTCTGCAAAATAAGACCAATAAAAGCAAAGCTGCAGCAGGGAAACTGTTGAGTTCAGTTTTCAGAAAGACAAGCAAGCGAGATGCAAACATCCTGTTGGAATTCAGACTCTCACATACTTCCAGAGAGGTCATTAGGAATCCATTGTCATCTTTACTGGTCCACAGAACCTTCTGCAAAAATAAGTTTCTCAAGATATGGCTTCTGAAGGATGCCACAAAAGATCAGTTACTTAGTTTTGACTCAGGCCCCTGTTGTGAGAATAGAAAATAATTCCATAAAGAGGAAAACTACTTTGTACAATATTTTCTTGAGAATGAAACCAAAAACATGCATTAAACACACTTACAACTAATACATAGTTTTCTCTCAACTTTCCCCTTTAAGGAATATGCAAAAGATGAAGTGAAGGAAACATGAGGAAAAAAAATGAGAGACAGAAAGATCGTGAGAGAGGTTACTCTCATAGCACTTTTGATCTGGCTGACACAGAGGTAATAAAAATTCATTAGAAGCCTGTTCTTGCTCAATTTCCAGGACAAAACAATGTCTGGATATCTATCCAAAGCTGACTCAGCCTTGACATCTTTTGATCCCAAGTGCCCTATTTCTTTGTAACCAAAGGTATTATGAAGTATTCACAGAAATCCACACATTTCCTAGTGGGGTTTGGTATAGCCTGATCAGAGTGAAATTAGATGAAATCCAAAAGCTAGAACAATCCCGAATACCAAAAAACCCAACCAAACAATAAAAAGCCCACCACCCAACCCAGTACAAGAGAAGTTTAAACCTTACAATTTCTAATAAACACATAGTTTATTATTTATATAGCTCTGCATGCACACTGTACACTGTTACAGTCAATTTTTAAAAGTGGGCTTTTTGCTATACAAATGAAAGTGGGGAATATAACAGGTCTCAAACCAAGGAAAGCTACAAAGCAAAGTCAACATTGTCTGGAAAAGAGGATGTAGGGGGTGGGAATATCAGAAGTGCACACATGGGGTGTTTGTAACACACCTTAACTGACTAATTGTACTTTATACATGCCAAGCCTCTTTTGATTTTTAAAATAAGATCAGGAAGATAAATATATGTTCTATATACACCTGTGTTTAAAATTTAGAGGACGTGGAGCTAAACAATGTCTTAACAGCACATAATGTATGCAATTGTATTACAATACCTATGAGCTTTTATTATGGAAAAAGCCCTATTCTACTACCTGCTAATACAGAATACTAATACAGAATAAAAGAAATTAAACAAAGTATTATTTGATAGATTATAGAAACATCGGTGTATTTGAAGTTAGTAAGTCAATTGTATTCATGGTTCTTGATTTCATGCTATAGGTCAGCAGAGTCATTATTTTGCTCTGACACTTAAGGCACCAAGCTGAAGTTTTCATATGTATTTTCCCTCATGTTACATTCTCCAAGCCAATCTAAGAATCATGATAGTATGATAGTGCTGCTGAGCATAGATAATTTTCACCTCCAATGCAATTCTGAAAAGTTCATCCCATCTGATAATAAGTTGTTTAATCGAGGTACCTAATATTAACTTTTGAGTTCAGCTTTAATTGCCCATTTCTGAAACTTTGACCTAATTCATTTCAGATTCAGTTAAAATCTATTTGATATCCCTGTAAATCCAGAAATAGTGCTGCTTCACACAACCTGCACCAATGAGATTACAACCAAAATCTAACATACGGATTGCATTTAGAGATGTACTGTTCTCTTTCAAATATTACTTCAGTTTCCACTTTTCAGCCATAAAGACACACACTACTCCGTATCATTTACACATTTGCATTTGCTGTGTCTTATACAGCTATAAACTTTCCTAACACTGGGTTTTATTCAATAAGGAAGGAAACTGAGAAAGCAATGACTTATAGCAACATTTTCACATAGCACATATAGTCATCTTATAGATACAATGGAAGGCAAAAAGATGACTGAAGGTAGAAAAATTATACAGCATCATCCCAAGTTTATGTTTGTGACTAGAATCCATTTAGTATGAGAAGGATTTGGATTAGGCTGTCTGGCTAGCTTCCAACTAACTTTTTATATATACAAGAAAAGTAACAATTACATAGCCAACAAGCATGGAGTTTGCACACGGTCACTTTGATATGCTTATACTGAAGTCTCCAGAGCTTTTACTGCTCAAAGCTACTATGAATGAACCAGAATAACTGAGACCATCTTGGAGGGATACACCTAAAGTGCAACGCTCTTCCAAGCACACTTAACTCTATATAAACTGTGAACAAAGCTTGAAGCACAGAGAAAGTCAATGTTTTTACTGGTAAGCCTTGTTCATGTCACCATGAAACTTTCAGGACAGGCATACCCTGCATATTTCCCTCTGGCTAATACATAATAAAGTACATGTTGGTTGCTGAATGTAAAACTGCCAAAGTGAGAAAGAACACAACTTTGGGGACATATGCCAATTTGAGTTCAAGTTTTTTTTTGTTTTCTATTTGCAATTTTTATTCACATATTTCTCTGGAAAAATAAGCTACAGAGGGAATCAGCACAAAAGTTCACAATATCTCTTTTACGTTTATTATTACTACTATACACTGTATACCTACACTTGGATTTCTTTGCTGTGTCCCCTTTTCAGACAGTATCTGAAGCATTTGTTAATGATGCGGTGAGAGAAAAAGGATGTCCTGGAACCGGAATGTTTCCATAGGACAGCCAAACGTGGGCTGATCCCTGAAGAAAGTGACAGGATCTAAGTTATTACCGTTGTTTAAACTTGAGCTGGAGGCATCTTACAGAAACTATTACTAATGCTCTTAGAGAGATGGAACTGATTATTTAATAAGTATTTCCAGCTGTTTTTTCTTGTTCTTTCAGCTTGTGTTTGAGAGTTGAATACTTGAAACATTTGTTCTACATCCAATAAATTAAAATCCAGTAACTGAGATTGTTAATACTCCCAAGTGTGGTTCTTTCACAGACACAGATTCAAAATACAAAGATTTTGCAATAATGGGCTGCAGTTTAAAGTTCCAAGCACCAAATGTAAGTTTGAAATATAAATGCTATTAATTACCAGGAAATACCATCCATGTGCACAGAATTGGCTATACAAGTACCTATTTTGTTTGGGAATTTAACAATTTGAAGAAATCCCACTTTGTGAGTCCAAATAGTAAAGACATGGGGACTTCTCAATAGATTAAGAACATTAAGATGATAGGCAGAATGTGAAAATCTTATTATTGAAATACTGCATGAGGAGTGGCAAAGCAAATTTACAGATGCAAATTATTGCTAATAAAACCTCTAATGTTTCTATATTGAAGTTTGTTTCTCAAAAAACAAAGACAAAAAATGAGTACTATCAACTGGATCAGTTATTTCCAATTTATCTATATTCAGACTTTTCTCTAGAACTCTGTCTGTTGAGGTTGCAGTCCTACCATAGTACCTATACAAAAAATATTCTCACAAGCCTTAGCTATGAGAAAGCTAAGGCTCACTCACCTATGCACATAATGTTATCGATAGCTGCATACACCTAATTTCAGCTACACAACCACAGGAACTTTAAAAGGTCAGCTCCTTTACCATAGCAAGACTGAGGCACTTTTGAAAAATGACAGTACCTGTAAGCA
>VZZY01010720.1:0-12426 GCA_013400335.1 Eurystomus gularis | reverse complement strand
AAAACAGACTTGATTTGGGGGAATTCATTCAATTATGAATCAAAACAGAGTAGGATAATGAGAAATAAAAACTAAATCCTAAAACATCTTCACCCCATCCCTCTCTTCTTCCCAGGCTTAACTTCACTCCTGATTTCTACACCTCCTCCCTGGCAGGGCCACAGGGAGGATGGGGAATAGCAATCGCAGTCAGTCCACCATATGCTGTCATAGCATCATAGAATTGTCAGGGTTGGAAGACCTGAGGGCCTATGGATTGTGAGATCAGTTAGCCTCACTTCTTTAGTAAACCAAGAGCAGTTTCACATATCAAAATCTTCAATGATTATTTTATAAGCTTAGAGCAATTAAACTGTTATTTTTCTGGTAAATCTGTAAAAGTGTTTCTGTTCAGTCTGAGCATGCCATTCTCTTTTATAGGCTGCCGCCTGAGCAAACAAGCCATAGGCTTTTAAAAAATGTGTGGACTAAATTACTGCCTCACTTGAACACAAACAGACCTGTTTGGTCACCTGCCTAGAAACCAAGAGGCATAAATTAAATTATCATCTCATCCCAGGGAAATTCAATCCCAAATCTCGTATTTCTTATGACATAGAGTAACCTGGGCTAGAATTACTCTCTAGCCCTGTTGTTTCCATTCTGGCTATAAATGCAACAGTTACAGGGATAGAAAAAAGATAACCAGAACAGAATGTGACTACAGCTTAGTATTTAGGGTACTCGGTTGGGAAAGAATGAGGTTGGCATGTTCCTTGCCCAAATTTTCTATTAATTGTACAGTGGCTGCTTAATGTAAAATACATGAAGAGATTTGGTGGGCAGAAAACACAGTATTTTAGAATAGCAACACAAAGGAATGTGCAAGACAGCCTGGATCTGAATTCAGATGTGAAAAGTGATTTCCTACTTAACTGGCAGGGTGTTTCAATCTTCTACAGTAGTTAAGGAAGAACATTAGAAAAAAAGATTTGGGTGACTGATCAGGAGCTCTCTTCAAGCCCTGTCTAGATTGCTCTGCTGGTAAACAATTCACAAGGAAATGTCAGAAAGGCCAATATTTTTGTTTGGACAAAAGCCAAGAGGAAAAGTTTGGAGATGAAGATTCCTCCACAGAGAAGATAGATGGAGTTGTTGACTTAGATGAGATTCAGATGAGATGCAGAATAATATGTGGAGGGAGAATGAAAGAGGATCAAGAGTAGAACTCTTCAGAGAAAGAAGAAAGAAGACATGCTGTAGTAGTCAGGAGAATTATGGAAAAGAGAGATAAAAGGAAAACTTCTCTCTCCTGTTGTGTGTGTGTCTGTACACGTGTGTACACAGAAGGGGCAGGAGGCTGAGGAAGAAGAGAAGACAGTTGTAGGGGAAAAGGGACAAAGCAACTTGTCTTTTGCATTTTTTTTCAAGAGAGAAATCAGTTACTCAGCAATTTCATTGCTACTTCACAAATTGTGTATTAAATAGTGAAAGTTTGCATAGGAGAGCTTGTGGATTCACCATTCTTGAAGACTGAAATTATCCAACTATTTGTGTTTGTTGAATGAGACATGCAGAAGCATATATATGTTTAACTTTCCATTCAGAAGAAATGTTCTAAAAACAGCCTTGAAGAACAAATCAATGGTAATTGTCTGAACACAAGTAAGAAAGCCAAAAAAAGCTAGTTGACTTTAACTCTAGACATACAACAGCTGTGTAAGTTAGGAACATGGAAAACCAAATACAACTTGTTTTTTAGAACTCCATGAAGTGCTGTGAACATTTGGAGTTACCTAGTATGTAGTAAACAAACCTGCAAGGTTTGTTGTTAGGAAGCACAGTATCCACATATTCCCCTGCATGTGTTAATTACAGTGAGCTAGATGTGGCAGGTGAATCTTACTGCAAAGACTAAAAAGACCAGTTAAGTACAAGCTACTAAGTTTTACTTCTTATTGGGGACATTGCTAGTGAAGACTTAGAAAAGCAGAGGTAAATGCACACAGAAAGAGACAATGTGTCTGTATGAAAGCAGATTGCAACAAATGCACTAAAAATTAAAATAACAGCAGTAGAAAGACCTAGCAAGGTCACCTACATTTCATGGGACCTACTAAGGTCAGGTAGAACAGCACAGAACCACAGAATCAAAGAATAATTCAGATTTGAAGGGAGCTTGAGGGATCTCTAAATCCCTCCTTTGCTGAAAGCAGTCACCTATGATACCAGACTGGATTGCTCCAGGCTTCTCCATTCACAGCTTGAAAATCTCCAAGGGTGGATACTGCACAGCCTCTCTGGGGCTATGCATTATACTGCTTGACTGTCCTCAGGGTTAACAAATACTACTCTATATTGAGTTAGAACCTCTCTTGTTTCAACATGCCTGTTGTCTTTTGTCCTCCTAACATGCACTGCATCAAGAGTCTGCCCTCATCTCAATAACTTCTCTGCAGGGACTGGAAGATTGCCATTAGGAAAATGCAGGCCTGTATTTTCCTTTCTTTTAATAGCGCTACTGTCCTATTATCACACTTTGGGTGTAATCCCAAACTTTTACTCTCTTGGAGCACTTATCTGAATTTTAGGCTGACCTTCTAATGCAGTAACTCCATATTCACTCTATAATGTCTGTGGCCCTTTCTTCCCCTTACAAGCCAATGAAAACAGTGTAAAACAAAAACTGCAGTTCCTTCAGTCATATGGGCTAAACACCAACAATCAAGGAAAAAGAAAAAAAGCACTTGACCTACATAAAAAAGAGTATGTCAGCAGCAAATTATTATGAACATGTAAATTTCTACAAAAGGAAACAAAATTGAAATAGATAATGAAAATAAACCTAGTGAGCTACTGCTCTTTCTCTGTAGCAGTCTCAACTTGAAACATTAATTTTGACTAATTTTTCTGGAATGAGTTATATAAAATAAAACTCATCAGCTGCCAGAGAACTGTCAACTGTGACAGTGAACGTATCTAAAAAACCAGGAAAACATTAAAAATAGATATGTGTGAGATAATTACCAAGTCATACTTTAACATTTAACTATTACCCTTGTTACATTGTGCATTTTGATCATCCCTCTCTTCATATCTTGTGTGTACGGATGCAGTTGGAAACCTACCTTGCTGCAAATAAACTAGGTGGTCTCAGTAGAGAGTTAGGGTAAACAGTACCAGGAGTTCAACAGAGAAAGTGAACTAGCCTCTGAGCTCTCACTTTCAGGAGACATGGCTGACAATGAAACAGTCTTGAAATTAGGGGTTTCATTGTAGACGCAGAAAAGGACTTCACGTTTTGACTGGTACAGTATCAGCCTTCCCTAGCCAGTTTGGGCTGAACACTCCAACACACAAGAATAAGTGGGCACAAAAAAATGCCAGCTCACCGCTAAAACAAAATGTATTCAAGCTTTGTGTGCAAAAGAAATTGTTCAAGGACATCTCATACCTATGAAAAAAGTACTTCTTGAAATTGGCAAGGTAAGAAGGAGCTTCTACAGCTGCCTATTGATTCAGAGGAAAAATATTTGTATAGGTGGGAACTCACTTTTCATTGTCATTTTCATAAGAGCTGTATGTTCCCGCGTCTAGCCCATTCCTTTTAATGCCACTGTCCCCTTCCCCACAGAGAGAAATTCTGCGAGTGGGCTTTTAAAACTACAGCTGCAGAATACGAGACAATTTACCAGCTAGCATTAGCATGTCACTAAACTAACCTGCATTTGAAGAATGGAGCCTACTAGAGAACAACTGTTTGCCTGTTGAGTAAGATCACTAGACAATAAATGTTTAGGTTTAAAACTGTTGAAGTGAATGCAGTTATATCAATAACTAATTATCAGTTCATTGTTCTTAGTCCCTGAGATCCTATGGCTGGAGGCACCTACCCATGGCCCTGGGAGCACGTACACTATTGTCTTTACTATGGCAAGAGACTGAAGCTACCTCCTCAAGGAGCGATACAATAAGGTTTTATGTGTAGGGAAAAGGCAGCATCTTGCCTGTACGCAGCAACAGAAAATACAACAAGGTTTTGGGAGTCTCATATGTTTTCCCACATTTTTTTTGGCTTGTGCTTATGTGGTATATGCCTTGCAATTTTTGCTGATATTGAAGGATTCTTTTACTTGCAAGGGGAGTGCAATGCCCTTTTCCTTATGCAACATGCTAGTGAGTGCTTGAGGAAAACGAAAATGTTGCACTTTGACTCAGAACATTCTAGAGCACAAGAAGTCTAACATCTTTATTTTAAATAAACCCTTGTTCTTTATGTGGAAATAGTCTGGAAATGGGCTTAGGAAGATTCTAACATGATAATGTAGCAGGGCTCCTGTAGTTCCTTCAGTTATTAAATTGATTTGAACACGAAAATAATAATCTCCTTTTTTGTGTGTATAAACAGCTGAAATGAAAACCCATATGCAAATTCTTAGTGTTTCCCCATTGCCTTAATAAATAAACTTTTAAGATCCCAGAGCAAATTTGAAAGAAATAGAAAACTCTCCTGAAGCTAAAATTAGAAGTAATGTTAGAATCTCACTTGAATAAAAAAGTAATCTAAATCTATTTAGACTTTTTTTTTATTTGTAAGACACTCTGTTCAATGCAGTGGAAGGATAATCCCTGGCACCTTGCACACTTACACAGCTTTCCTTATTCAACAATTCAAAATTTTCTGTACAAAGTGGATATCTTGGTGCTGATTGAGTCCTCCCTTCACCTGACTGCTGAGTCCCAGTGCACCGAACATTTCTGCTCTTCAGGTCTGTCTGTCCAGAATGGATACAGCTCTGCTTGCCTAGTTACACAGTCCCTGCGTATGGGCTTCTGGTGGGGCTCTGACAAAATGGACCCCTCCAGTTCTGTGTTCCTGGGAACACTGTTGACCTCCAAGTCATCCCAACAGGTGGAACAGACTCTCTTTGGACAAATTACTATGTAAAACTATTTGAGCTTCACACAGGGAGTCCAAAAACATCTTCTGTACTCAGATGGCGTGAAAAGAACAGAACTAGAAGAAAATATCAGACCCTTTAATGTAATTCACAACTTTTTGTCCTACGACTGTTTCACCTTAGCTAGCCATGGGGTTTGTCCCACAGCTTAACAAGCTCAAACTTAATGTAAAACATTTCATTTTACTCTTTCTAGGTTCTTGGGATTCCTCTCCTGACACATCTACCAACTTCATTTTTTAATATCAGTATCTACATATTTTTCCTTTTCATTTTCTGTTTGTGTTTGTCTACTCCACATTTTCCGAAAAGAAGAACTCTAGAAGAACTCATAGAATCAGCTGGTATAATTTTTCAGGTGCTTCCCCTTACTCAGGTAAATAAGAAACTATTTATATAAATAAGATGAGACATTGTACATTACTTATAGGAAACAGCTGATTTCAACTCTACTGACATAACTGCAATACAAAAAAGTCAGAACAACTTATAATTTCCCCTGCCAAATTTCATAATAGCATCATAATTTCACTCACACTTCACAAACTGTAAAGAAATTACTGTTATTTCCATTTTCTGTGAGGGCACAGTGAATTAAATACATTGAATACAGCTTAAAATAAAACTTGGAAGGTTATTTCACCATCAAAGCTTGTATGACAAATATTGTAAGTTGCTTTCTGCTTAAAAAAAAAGAATGATGCAGTAAAAACATAACCTTTCCTTTAAAAAATATTTGCCTTGCTACCATTTTTCCAGTCTATTTTTAAAAAGATGTATAGTTAGATATTTTAAGGATTAAAATGAGCTAATTTTTGGACTGCATAATATTCTTAAACAAGCTACTGATAAAAGTAATCAGGTATAACACTGTATTTTTACATGTTGTTTTTCAAATTTGAGATTAAATGCTTCCAATGGCTTATGCATTACAATCTAAGAAGGATCACGCAGAAAATCACAATTTAGGAAGGAGTTTGGAAGAACTTCTAGAAGAAGTAAGTGCCGAAAAAATTATTGTTGGAAGCAAGAATGGGGAGACTGATGGGGAGACTGATTCTTCCGTAAAAACCTCTGTGAAAGAAATAAATCTGAAATAAATCACTCAGATTATAAACTCAAGTCTTCACTGCTTGTTCCATGCAGTTCAAGTATTAACTTGTCCCTCAAATGCCCCCTCCCTGGAAGTGTTCAAGGCCAGGCTGGATGGGCGTCGGGCAACCTGGTCAAGTGAGAGGTGTCCCTGCCCATGTCAAGGGGGTTGAACTAGATGATCTTTAAAGGTTACTTCCAACCCAAACCATCCTATGTTTCTACAATATGTTTTTTCATACTGAGGAAGAAAAGAGGAAAAACAAAGTTTACATTGACCTACACGGATTTGACAGAAAGAGGCACAGAACAATAACCTTGACGCATGACTGCACAAAAGAGGGAGAGAATGGAGCCACAGGTTAGGGCGGGGTTGTATGAGTAACTGCAGCAAGTCTGTATAGTCCTCAAGGGTGAGGACAAGCTGCTTAAATTCTCTTTAAGGAAATAAAGAGCCTGAGTGGACTGACTCCAGGAGAAGAGGGTGAAGCAGGAAAGATTAGTTTAAGCAGATTCTACACATGAGCTGCTTTTCAGTGGCTCGAATTGTCTATAAGAAAAAGGAGTATTTATATTTTGAACAATAACCATATGTATAAAATACAAAATTCTAGATGTCATTATTTGCAGCTAGAGATGAGGTACTACTGAATTTGAACCTTTGCTAGTTTTATGCTTTGCTGTAACCATATGCCCTAGATAAAAGTAAGCACTACTTTAAAACATAAGCTGACTAATGACCACGCATACTGTTCTGTTAATGATTTACACATCCAGGAAAAGAAGCCCTCAGATTTATGTATACCACCACTGTAAAGCACATTTACAATAAATTATGCAGCCAGTTTCAGTGCAAAAGCACTGAAAAAAAAGCACTGAAACCCTGTTCAGTAACAAAACATTCAACAGTCTGCTCTCACCAATCCGAGCTCCTTTAGAGTAAAGCAAGCACCTCTGCTCCGTCACAGGACAATGCAAAGCAACGAGGCAAGAACGAGAAGAAACTACCAGGTTGTCTTGCTTATTCTAATGCCCTATTGGCTAAGAAAGACCACGTAGACAAACACAAAGCTGAAAGCAAAACAGCAGCTCAAATTAAGGAAGCTACAAGGAAAACGAGCAGAAAAGTAAGTTAGGTAAAAACATAAGTGTAGATAAAAACATACTTGAAACTCAGAACTGAGACTGATCATAGCATAAAAATGCCATGAAAAAGTGAATCTCAGCCACAAAGAATTCTATGCTTTAAGTGCAAACCTTTAGCCTTTCAACAGAAGGAAGACTGCTGCCTAAAGCGCAGGGCTGAAAAATGTTCTGTCAAAAAAGTGGAATGTATTGTTACAGGTAGTATTGCTGGGATATTTTTGTTGTTGTTGTTTGTTCGTTTTAATTTCCAAAAGATCTCCTGTAAGTTTTATGCTACAGTCTGTAACTCAGTCACAAACACATTGATCCACTCAGCGAAATCTATTTTTTCACAAAAAAACACTGAAGACTATTTTAATGCAGAGGAACACTGTTTTAATGCAGGAACTCTTTCAGCTCTGAATCTAGACATTTGCCAAACAGGTGAACAAGATACCCCATAAAATACCTATGAATGAATGAGCTTGCAGTAACTTTTTTTTTTTTTTTTTTTTAATCATGACACACCAACTTTCAACCATTTTTGTGTTCTGAACGGACAGCTGCATACAGAAAAGAAGAACAAAAAAATGGGCAAGCTGCCAAGAGAAAGGTTACCTAAAAATAATAGGCATTATTAGAGACAAAAATACATAAGTTATTGGATGTCTTACCTTCCTAAAATCATTGGAACCTCTCTATCAGTAGGCTCTTAAACCTTGGTTTTATTTAAACAAGGTTGTAAATATGAGATAAACTAGGACCTAGTGATACAGAATATGTAACTGTGCTTCAGTTAAAATAACAACCACTTCTTAAATACCAATGAAACAAAGAGATTTTGTTGGCTGACAAAGAAAATCTCACACGCGTTTGAAGAGGAAGAAATATTAAATAGGTTTGGGCCTGGATAATAAATTTCCCACTTTGTGGACTTCGGATTTTGTTCCACTGTATTACAGGTTGTGCATGGTAGAGGAAGAGCTGCAGCAAAGGCATGGCAACAGATACCCAGTAGATGGATACAGATATGGGTCAAACTCCTCCTGCAGCTCTTGCCGTTAATGCTGCCCAGAAAGGAGAGATCTCCGGTGACAGGCTAGCAAGGCAGCTGTGGCTGCCACAGGTAGAGCCCAGGGAGTCTCGTACATGAGAGAGGATAATTGTGCACTTTTGCATAAAGGACCCAAGTTTTGACCTGCAAACTTTACAGATACTATAAGAAATTACTCTGGGTCAGGAGCACAGCAAAGAATGTATTTTATAATTTGGAAAAGAGGAGCTATACTGTTGGTATGGATTAGGCATGTTTTCAGGATGCTGAACAGAACCAGTCTTTCTAGCTACACCAATGGCACACATAGAGAAGCCTAAGATAAAAAATCTAGGGAACTTTCAAAATCAAAATACAAACACCTGATAGATTTTGCAAATTATGGATTTATATGCTTTGATTTTGCCGAAGTACTGCACTAGGCACCTACAGAAACCTGGAAATCTCACAGAAGATATTTCAGAAGATTCTTCCTTTCCAAAGGCAACATAGCCTACTAGACACATTAAGTGCTTTGCACTGTAACTTCTCTCTGCTTCTTCCTGGTACCTTCCACAAGCTTGCAGTGATCTCTGGAGAATATGCTGTATGAGGAACACCTGAGGGAACTGGGATTGCTTAGCTTAGAGAAGAGGAGATAGAGAGAGAGACCTTATCTCTCTCTACAACTACCTAAAAGGAGGTTGTAGCGAGGCTGGTGTTGGTCTCTTCTCGCAAATTACTAATGATACAACGAGAGGAAATGGCCTCAAGTTGTGCCGGGGAGGGTTAGATTGGATGTTAGGAAAAAAGTTCTTTACTGAAATAGTGGTTAGGCACTGGAACAGGCTACCCAGGGAAGTGGTGGAGTCACCATCCCTGGAGGTGTTCAAAAAATGGCCGAGGGGTTCTGGCTGAGCCCAGAGAGTGGGGGTAAATGGAGTCAAATCCAGTTGGCTGAATGAGAGGAAATGACCTCAAGTTGCATCAGGGGAGGTTTAGATTAGATATTAGGAAGAAATTCTTCACTGAGAGAGTGGTTGGGCACTGGAACAGGCTGCCCAGAGAAGTGGTGGAGTCACCATCCCTGGAGGTGTTTAAAAGCTGAGCAGATGTAGCACTTAAGGCTATGGTCTAGTGGCTAGAGAGATGTTAGGATGAAGTTTGGACTTGATGATCCTGGTGGTCCTTTCCAACCATAATGATTCTATGAT
Source organism: Eurystomus gularis (assembly GCA_013400335.1). Lineage (NCBI taxonomy): Eukaryota > Metazoa > Chordata > Aves > Coraciiformes > Coraciidae > Eurystomus > Eurystomus gularis. The sequence continues at coordinate 3,022 of VZZY01010720.1, read as the reverse complement.
CCTATGATTTATTAATAGTACATTTATACAGGGAATCATTATTTCCTAAATGCTGTAACTACTTCTGACAAAAAAAAGTGTTGGCTTTGAAGTAGCCTTACACCAGAATAGTGGCTGCACCTAGTGGAGCTCAGACATACTCTCAACAGTGACACTGCAAGAAGCCCGAGTTCCTAGTAAGACTATTTACATAACTTGCAAAACTGTCTGCAGTAACTATTGCTGTCAAAATCAGTGTTACTGAGAATAGAAAATGGCAACTCAGGATGAAATAGGAAAAAATTTACTAGGAATATATACGTTGGACATGTATATTCGATTTCTTCAGACTCAAGATGAAACTCTTTATTACTTACAGAATTATTCCTTCCATGGCATTACCAGGATCCACTTCAAATGCCAAACACCAAATTCAGTACTAAGATATTCCAGGAATCCTGAAAAAGATCTCCAGCGTGAATCAGGAAATAAAACAAGTTCCAAAACAAAAGACTTCAATGTCTTCACTTTTCCTTTTTATAGTGCAAAGCATTGATTTGATTTTGTCCTCATTTTTAGTTCAATATTTTCAGTGTCTTGGAATGCTAACTCATGGTTTTTCCAATGGGAGACGTAAGATGCAGAAGTGATACCAACAGTTGGTAAACACAGGCAATTAGTCAAGTAAACTTTATAATTAATGAGTAAAGAATCTGCAATACGGAACTTACTCTGGTTTTAATCAGTCCCTTAAGAATACTATGGAAAAAAAGGAAAAAGAGGAAAAAAAGAATCACCAACATTCCTGTTTTATAGATCACTGCACTTGCACTAATTGGTTAAACAAAAGCTCTCTGAGCCATTATCTTACCTCTAACAATGACCAGTAATAAAAATATAGTAAGCAGTTCTCTAAGGTAAATACTGAGTTATATTACCTGCTATATCAACACCATGTTCAATTTAATCTCTTCTTTTGTTCTTCATTTTCCATGTTCAGACCAGTATTGCAGAGAATTCTCACAGAATTTAGTGTTAGCTGAAGATGAGACACATACTGCATCTGTCTTCCAGCCAGTAGCTTTCTGCTTCATCAGGCAAAACATAAAACACCACAAACCTCAAATTAACAGGTTTTCCATGAAATGGAATGAATGGAAAACCTGCATGATTAAAGAAAAACAAAATCACAGTGTTTGACAGTAGACCAAGAATATCCCCCTGATCTCACTGCCACTTGTGCCAACTTTAATTGCAATAACTCTAGCATACTAAGTAGGGATGCATCTTCAAACAAGAGGAAAAATGTGATGCAAGAAAAGAGAATAATTCCTCAGAAATTAGGAAACAAACCGTGCACAGGTTGCACCCTTATCAATATATTCAGGGTCATCCTTGGAAGGAAAACTGTATTTGCTAAGTAGAGTGGAATTTCAAGCAATTTTTAAAGCTAACAAAGTTCTTTTCTATTTTATGGTCAAATCATCAACCTCTTTCTCATTCTGATGAACTGTTATTCACAAACGTTAATATGGAAGGATGATTTATGTAAAAATGAATAACAGATTCAATTCTTTTCTTTCAAGAATGGTAACACTTTGAATGTTTGCCATAGCTATCTTACATTTACTTGATAAGCAAACTAAAAAACTCATGTCAGTTCAAATTATCAGTATTTAGTTTTCCAGATATTGATGTAACGTCAGACTTCCAATTTCTTTAACTGTGTTTACAGATACTTTAAATCACAGCACCTTGACACTTGTCACACTATGGTCCAGGGTCAAATTGTGTCTCAAATACAATTCTGTTTTTCTCTAAAGGTATAGTTGTCTTCTGCTGTAGCCCTGTGGCCCCATAAACACACTACTATCATTACTAATGATGGGCTGCAGAATGTACTGGCTTTGCATGACCACATCCTTGGTCCTTTGCAGGACCAAGGCTTGTCAGGCTTACTTTGAACTTTTCTTCACCTACCTGCACCTTTTGGGGGAGGTTGTTTAGGTATAGTAATAATTTTTCTAAATCATTTTACTTCTCTTTTTTGTATGGTACAACTGTATTTTTCATATACAGTAGAAATATTCTGTAGAATGTAAGCCTGGTCTGACAGCAGGAGCCTTGAGAATGAGGACACAGGATGCAGTGCAGGGGAGTTCAGACATGGGTTGATGAGAAAAGGGGGAGAAGCTGACAGTAGAAATCCAAGGGCTATAAACAACTCACCAATGGCCAGTTGAAGAATGCTTACACTGAGCTGAGCAAAATGAAGGTAATGAAGAACAATATCCAAATTATGTAAAACCCACCAAGTAGAGTAGCCTGGATGCAATGTAAACTGGCAGATCAATGAATAAATTGCAAGGTGCAGAACATTAGCAAGCATAAAAAAGGCTCACAGTGTATCCTAAAGAAAGGGATGAAGAAACCATGAACACCAATATCATATTCTTCCTAGTGAAAAAGAGCGAGTAACCCCAGTATCAATATTTCACTCTCAGTGAAAGCCTTGGAGCTCTGATAGCTTGCTGCAATGCTTCCCCTTCCTTTCTGCTCAAGGCAGACTAGCATTGTTGACCTTAGCAGCTAAAGGCAGCGAAAGGATGAGCAGAGAGAAAGAGGTAGATACTAGGAATTGTGTGCACAACAATTTTCATACTATTATTATTTTTGAGACTTTTTCTGAAAGTGTATTCTTTATTTTTCTGTAAAAACTAGATCTGGACTAATGAGAATTCTTCTGTCACAATAAAAGTAAATTCACAGCTTTACATGTAAGAAGTGTTTGAAGTGCTGGGGTCTGAGTTGTGGGCCCCGAGTTGGAGGTGACCGGTGAATGAGTCACAACCTAGCAGAATGTTTTGCTTTTCCTATGGGCTTCATGTTCCAGAGGCAGAACCTGGCCTACCTGTGTCTCTGGGGCTCTGCCCTCACTCAGGTGATCATGGCTGGGGTGGTGGGTGAGGCCAGGACTATATTAACCAAGAGCTGATCAGTCAGAAGACCTTCCTTCTGGCTGTGGCTTCTGTTGGGCTGGTTG
>VZZY01010717.1:0-30563 GCA_013400335.1 Eurystomus gularis | reverse complement strand
CCAAACCAAACTATTCTATGGTTGAACAAGCTATGGCATGACTGTTAGTATGCTTACCACACTGATGAACCAACCAAACAGTCTTTGCTGGCTAAGCAGGCATCATTCAAGAGGGCTGATTTACCATGTATGTGCTAGTTGCACATATCAAGACAAAAATTTCTTTATGAAGCAGTTCTTCATTTTGAAAAATACCCATTTGTCAAAACTCGACCGTTCAAATTTCAGAGGGATTTGCAGAACAGTAATAGCACTCTTCCAGAATTACAGCAAGAGACACTTCACTGTGAAATTGCTGTAAGTTGAGTGCACATGACACTTACCTACCATTTTTGGCTGCACTTAGGAGTCATTGCTCTGTGGATACCAACTACTTAACGTGTCAGCACATTCTGTACACTTTCTGCCATTTGATATGGAACTTGCCATTCTATCATTCCTGGTTTTTCATTCCTCTAGGTGAAGAAGCCAGGGGCTGAGAGGGGTGATTCAATAGAAATGTTGGTTGATGAGAAGCTCAACATGATCTATCAATGTGTGCTCACAGTACAGAGAGCCAACCATATCCTGGACTGCATCAAAAGAGTGTGACCAGCAGGTGCAGAGAGTTGATTCTTCCCTTCTACTCCACTCTTGTGCGATCCCACCTGGAGGACTGCATTCAGCTCTGGGGACCCCAGTGTAAAAAAGACATGGACTTGCTCGAGTAGGTCCAAGGGGGCACCATAAAGATAATCAGGGAACTGGAGCACCTCACCTGTGAGGACAGACTGAGAGTGTTAGGGTTGTTTAGCCAGGAGAAAACTCTGGGGAGACCTTATAGTGGCCTTAAGGAGGGCCTACAGGAGAGTTGGGGAGAGACTCTTTATCTGGTGTAGTGATAGGGAGCAGGATAATGGTTTTAAATTTAAAGAGGGTAGATTTAGATTAGATATTAGGAAGAAATTATTTACTGTGAGGGTGGTGAGACACTGGAACAAGCTGCTCAGAGAAGTTGTGGATGCCCCCATCCCTGGAGGTGTTCAAGGTCAGGTTGGATGGGTCTTTCAGCAGTCTGGCCTAGTGGAATGTGTCCCTGCCCATGGCAGGGGATTTGGAACTAGGTGATCTTTAATGTCACTTCCAACTCAAACAGGTTTTTTATTCTATGAACTGTTTACCCTGCTTCATCTCTTCAGGGCTAAGAAAGCGCAACCGCACTCCAGCATCACAACCCTTTTTGGTGGTGCCCTTGGTGGCAGTCCTGGGCAAACTGGCCCTGCTGGCAGCATCTGTCTTTCTTCTCACTGTTAGCCTCACTTCTGCAGTTTTATTCTCCTTTGTCTACAGACCAGACTGGAAGTCTCATCTGAAGCAGGCAGCAAATTGAGGATGGCTTTTCCACAGGTCTCAGCTGTGGGGGGTATCCAAGGAACTGCACTATGTCAAGACATAGTGGTGGAACTGTTGCTCTGGATTCATTTCATTGTCTTGGGTCTGACATCATGTTTGCTTTTCAAATGTCTATGTATGTGATCTGTTGTACAGTTTAATTAACGGTACATTAAAAAGAGGAGTTAGTCATGCTGTTACATTTCTGTTACAGGCTGACAAAAATAAGCCCCTGGTCCTAACATTCAGCATCTCTCTCTTGCCTCTTCACTTCTTTCTTTGTGCAGTAAAAGTCAGCACTCACATCTTCCTTGGCTTACAACTCTGTAACATCACCGTGCTTTACCTTTTTTTCATAGGGAACTATGCTAACATGCTGCTGTCTACAACACGGGTGGTGTTGGTCATGGATTTTCTGCTTTGTGAGTACCCTCTTGAGGGTTATACCCACAAAGCCTTTTCCTTTAATCCATTACTTCATGATCTTTAATGTTCTCCATAATGACTGCAATGCAGATAATAAAGCTGCCTTGCAGTTTCAAGATGGTGTATGAGCAGAGCATATGTACCACTTTAAAACACAGATACTTATCCATAAAAGGAAGGTACCTATTTTAAGCTTGGAAAGTTAAAGCCAACCTATTTAACTCAAGATCAAAGCTATATTAATTAAGGGAAGAGTTTCACTAATGTGAGGATCTTAAATTATTGTTAGACTTTTTTGAAAAACAACAGTGTAAAAGGGCTATAGCCTGTATAACTGCTTGGCGTTTCTTTTAATTCATTTTGCTGTTAGCAGAGATACTGCTTTTTTAAAGATGAGGAATACACCACAAAGCGATTGGGAAGCAAGCATTCAGTAGCAGAACAACAAATGCTTCCTTACAGTGGGACACAACCCCATGATAATCAGTGGAGTAATTGGGGAAGAGGAGAGATAGATACATACATATACACATATTTTTTATTTTTCTGGTAAATTGAATGTGACCTACCTACCTTTGTCCTGTTAACTCAAGCAGGACGTGTACCTCAGGCATGATTAAGGGTAAGCCCTTCTAGCACAAACATTTCTTGCAGCAGAAATACTCTTCAGATGGTCTCTAACTGCTGCACTCCTGTGAGGATTTCGAGGGTCCAGAAGTTGTGGAAGAATAACTGGATGAAAAGCTGATGGCATTTTTCTGCCATGGGTATGCAGGTGCCCTGGGATTCCCACATTTTGAGGAATTATCTGATTTATTTATCTTTAATTGTCCAAATGAGCCACATATGATCAGCTAGTCCAACGTATTCAGGCTTCACTGAACTTTCTGAACGTGTGCAAAAATAACTGTGGTGCTATGCAGAAAAACTGAGTCTTGCTGCATTGCCATTGCAGAACATAGCATCAGTTTCTGATGAAGAACCATATACTAGACATATATGGCCCTGAGCTAAAAAATGCATTTTTTAACTTGGATTCAGTGACACAATGGGTTTTTTTTTTCTTAACCTCTAAGAAATGCCTCTGTTTAACTTCCAAAATCTGCTTTTATACTGTAGAGGTAATGCCCTTTCTATACCTGGGCAGGCTATTAGCATGTGTTCCTGTGTAAATCCATTTGAATGAACCACAGATAACTCTTTACTTATCACAACACATGTTCTTTGCTTTGAAATTATATCTCTCTCGGTACATTAAATACTGATACAGATTACTTCCTAAGCATTAGCAGTCATAACTATTGTTATTTACACTGCTAGTTGTACAACTTGCACATAACATTTTTATGAACATGGGTTTCAGGAAAAAAATCAATCTTTAATGAGTAAAGAGAATGATACTAGTAGCCAGCATGGAACAACAACACTAGTGTATTCTGTTGCAGCACCATGCAAAGATCTCTCCCTTTTTACAGAGTATTCAGAGTTTATTTGTATTACTACTTTTTTTTTTCTGAAAGCTGTGCTTCATTCTGCAAGTATGATTTTTCAGTAATTTTCTTTTTTTTTTTTTTTTAAGGTAGCAGAAAACAGACAGACACATATCTAAAACAATTACGAACTTAGGAAAAACAATCTCCATTAATTTTACTTCAAAATGTAGTTCTCTGCTTTGTGGTGAATATGAAAATAAGAATTGTGGGACTACATATGCACCATGCCTTCTGACCTGGGCTCATGAACGGATATGAGGTAGACTTTTACAACCTTGAAGGCTGGGATATATAAAGTAATCTCAGATGAAGGTTCCCTTTTGCCAGCTCCAGCATTAAAAGCTCCAATGGCTTCTTTCTTGTACAGCAGAAGGCAGTTCTCTCCTATACCTGTTGTGGCTGCGGTCTAGTGTTCCATCTCTAACTCCTTAGTAATGGTCTGGCAGCTTGAAATTCAGCTGACCACTGCATTAACCATGCTATGGGTGACTTCCATCTCTGCTTGCAGCACTGTTTCTTCAGGGCTGAGAAGTCCTGAAGCACATGGAGGGAAAGAAAGTTATCAGGAATAGTCAGCATGGATTCACCAAGGGGAAATCATACTTGACCAATCTGATAAAAATTCTCTGATGGTGTGCCTAGCTGGGTAGATGAGGGGAGAGCTGTGGATGTTGTCTTCCTTGACTTCAGCAGAGCTTTTGACACTGTCTCACACAACATCCTTATGGAGAAGCTCATGATGTATGGGTTAGATGAGTGGATATTGAGATGGATTGGTAACTGTCTAAACAATGGAGTCCAGAGGGTTGTCATCAATTGCACAGAGTCCACTTGGAGGCCTGTAGCTAGTGGTGTTCCCCAGGGGTCAGTGCTTGGCCTAGTCTTGTTTAACATCTTCATTAATGACCTTGATNACCCCATGCAGGTTAGGCATTGACCTGCTAGAAAGCAGCTGTGCGGAGGAGGACCTGGGAGCCCCAGTGGACAACAAGTTCACCATGAGACAGCAAAGTACCCTTGTGTTGAAGAAGGCCAACAGTATCCTGGGCTGCATTAAGAAAGGTGTGACCAGAAGGTCAAGGGAGGTTCTCCTCCCCCTCTATTCTGCCGTGGTGAGACCACATGTGGAATATTGTGTCCAGTTCTGGGCTCCTCAGTTCAAGGGTGACAGGGAACTACTAGAGAGAGCCCAACAGAGGGGTACAAGGATGATTAAGGAACTAGAACATCTCTCTTATGAGGTAAGACTGAGATCCCTGGGACTGTTGAGTCTGGGGAAGAGAAGGCTGAGAGGGCATCCGATCACTGTTTATAAATATCTGAAGGGTGGTGTCAGGAAGATGGAGCAATTAGTCTCTTTTCAGTGATGCCTAGTGATAGGACAAGGGGAAACGGGCACAAACTGGAACACAGAAAGTTCCACCTCAACATGAGGAGAAATTTTTTTCCTCTGAGGGTTACAGAGCACTGGAACAGGCTGCCCAGAGAGGCTGTGGTGTCTCCTTCTCTGGAGACTTTCAAAACCCCCTTGGACACATTCCTGGGTAACCTGCCCTCGGTGACCCTGCTTTGGCAGGAGGATTGGACTAGATGATCTCCAGAGGTCCCTTCCAACCCGTCTATTCTGTGATTCTGTGGCATCAAAGGACAAGATGTTTATGCTAAGAAAACTCATTTATTTGACACAGTTTTTCTAATGTGCCAATTGACACAAGATTTCCGATTCACTTTTTCTGTAGTCTGAGCACAGGAATCTTGATTTCAGTGTACATGTTAGTGGTATGAATGTAATGCACAAAATAGATGTGTGCAGATACTTTTAACTTGAAAAATATTTGTCCTGGTGTGGATTGTATAGAAGATTTCAAATAAGTCACTTTAGTATTTGTTTTTCTGCGTGTGCTAATGAGGATCATCCCTCATGCTTTTTTCAAGATCAATATGGTTATTTTGTTTAGATCTCTAAATTTTTGCCTCTGTACTTTGGCTGGTGAAAGCTGATTAGAAGAGCCTTACTTGAGTCTGAAAACTAGATGACAATTACAGATCAACATTTTAAATGGACTTGGAGCATTTGGAATTTAGTTACAGATGTTATTATGATTCTATGAGAAGAGTATGTATCAGAAATATAGTGTCTCTGTAATACTAGTCTTGAAAAAGAAGGTGTCATTTCGGCACAGATATTTTCTAGAGTGGAACTGCACTTCAAATGATGCATGTTTTAATTGCTGACGAAATTACTGCAAGCTCTGGGGTGGACATCTGTTCCATTTCCTTCCAGGTTGTGCTCCTGTAGGAACTGTGATGCAGAGTGGTCTCTGGTCAGCAAATGCTACTTTCCACTATGGCAGAAAATTGGACAAACTGAAGATGAAAAATTGAAGGTACTGTTCTATTTCAATCTCTCTTCTGTAGCACGTGGTTGGAAATGGAAGAGATGCTCTCACTTCATTGCTACTTGTGTGAATATCTGAGCATACTAAGCTTCCTGATAACTAGTAAATCCATCAGCAAGGTGATAGTAAAGTAATCATGATTCCACCACATAAAGTGATTTTTCAAATTAATTTTAAACCTCAACGTGGCAGAGACCCTATTTATTATTTTGAAATGAGGATGATTAAAAAAGATAACAATAATAATTTTATATTGTTCTTAACTCCATCTTTATATACCTATTCCAAACCGTGCAGTGCTAATAGAAATCATATTTCACATGTATATCACAGCCAGTATCACAGTACGGTGGATTTAGCAGCAATTTGTTGGTATTGTGCCTTACTGGGCCCATATCTTACAACAGGCTTCCTGATAACATGTAATTAAATTCCACAATAGTAGTGTGTGGGGGGTTAATGTACCTATTTCTAAAATAAGGCATCAGCAGACCGTTTTAAGTACAAACAGTTACGTTTCAGCAACATTTCCCTTTTTAAAAACAGCTAGAGCAGGGGCTAAGTTGTGCCTGCATGGACATGCACCGTGTGTGCTGTGGTTTGCAGACACATTGTCAAGTTCCACTGTCTGACATTGTGTGGAAGCATTAAACTCTCTTTAGAACAGAAAGACCCAAACAAGGTTTGTGAATCAATACTAGTGATACTAGCAATATTTCAGTTCAGCACTATTTAGACAGAAGAAATTAATGTTTCTCTTCTTACAGTTAGGCCTATATTATCATCTCAGTGCACAAGGGTTTACAAGCCTAATCTAAATCCGGCTGAGGGAAAAGAAACCATTCATTCCAATGCAACATGTTTCAAATCAGTTCAAATATTTATTAACAATACTTACAGTGTTAGGCATCAGCTTTTGTACTTTCAGGATGAAAATAATCCCCAAATTACTGGTGAACTCTTTTACAGTTCTTTGTGTAACTCTTAAAATGTATTTCTATGTCATTCTAAGCATGGAATGATGACCAGACCGTGTACACATACCACACAACCCTGTCAGCATTTGCATGAAGTTACTATCAGTCAAGCTAACTAACACTCTTTTCCAAAATATAAGTCATGGTGCTTTGAGGTATTTCTAAATGCTAAATTCATCAAGCTCAAGAAAAATATACTGATTGGGAGTTTTCTAGTATATAGCTACAAACTATGATGGCCAGAAGAAATGGATACAACAAGCCTCAAAATCTCTGTTCATCTGAATGCAAAGTCATATGTACTGCACCATACATTCAAGCGTCTGTGGACAGCTACCTTCTGGAAAGCAAATTTCTGCACTCTATGCTAATTCATGCCCATCGGACAAGCAGAAGATCACAGCAGAAGTACCTCTAGGTTTTCCAAGGGCAGGAGAGTTTGCGCCATGTGTTATAAGTCCTAGCAGCTTAGTTTTGGCTTTCAGGATCTGCTTTTCTCACTAATATGAATTTCATCCCTATACTGAATTTTAACTCTTGTGTATTGTTTTGTTTGGTTGTTTTTTTGTTTACTGTGCACTTTGTTCCATCTCTCTGAACAAGATATACTTCATCTGGCGTATCTTAATGAAGACCAGATTTAGACATTCAAATTAGTACTGTTTAGGCTCTTTGAGTGACATTTTCAATTTAAAATTATTTATCCAGCTTTCGCATAAACAGTAAATACACTGTTTGATGCTGTCCAATCTGAAAGCTGAACCTTATACAAAAATCTGCAAGAAAACAGAGTTAGGCAGTTTTTCAAAATGAACCAAATATTTCTAAGAATGAGGTGTCTCCGATAAAAACTTTTTGCCAAGCTCAGATGTTGTGGTAATACCTGAGTAGTAGCATGTGGCAACAGAGGAGGCTTTCACTTTTCATGTTAAAAACACTATTTACGAATATACAGTTGCCTTCAACAAGGTAGTTGTTTCTTGCCTTCATTGAAAAAGCCACTCAAATAATTTCATGTCATTTGGCTCTCCTTCTCACTGGCTGTCCCCTTGGCAATATATCACATTGGTGTTCCTGAAGCAATTCCACATTTGAGACAGCAGCCATCAGGGTGAGAGTGCAGGTAAGATTGTCTCAGTGCTGGGATTTTTCAGATTTAGTTCAAAACACATGAAGTTCTGGAGATAGCCAGACCTATGGAGAGCTCACTGGCTGCAGAAGCCTGAGGAACACACTCTGCTGACAGCACTGAACTGCCTCTTTACCACCATCTGGTCTGTGTGAGTTTCCAGCCTCCTCCTCAGCCTTTATAACACTATGCTTAATACACTTTCTGACTTTCTTTCCCAGTTAACTTTGGACCATTTTCTCACTCTCCTCCACACCTCTACAAGACACTCACTTCAGGCAACAGGGCACTACCTTGCTTTTTCTTTTTCATTCTCCTCTCTCCCCAGCAAGGACTCATAACCAGCACTTTTTAATTAAAATGACAAAAAGAGTTCTGGCTTAAAATAAATGGTCACAGAATCTGGTTTGTCTTACCTCAACCACCCCACCCAAGCCTGCTATGACAGTGCAGAGTGTGGCTCTTCTGGGACATCAAGCACACAACAGGCTAAAGCAGCAAGCACATGCCTTGGTGGTGTTAAGTCATAAATAAAACACCAGCAGCAGGCACCTCCTCTGTGCATAAAAAGCAGAAGCCTCTCTGTAACTCATGTAAGTCTTCTTTTCAGAAGCAAACCCTCTCAGTTAGACTCCTGAAATCTGCCTTACTTCAGGCAGTATAGCTCTTCAGCTGAGCTCAGAAATTAGTCTGGCACTGTAGTCCCCTGTGGCAGAAATCCCCAGAGGAGGCATGAAAAGCATTGCCTGCCTGCCTGCCTGCCTTAAGATTAATTTTCCCCCAGCATTCACTGGAGTTTGGCACCACTGGCATTTGTGCGTTCGGCCCTTGGGACAGATGAGAAAAGAGCTGTACCACCAGTGTGTGAAGTGCTTGGGAAAACGGTTAGAAAAAGCCAAGGGAGAAAATAAGCAACCTGTTCCTTTGCTAGCACCAGCCGCTTTTAGCCTGCCTATATTTATGGGCTTGAAAAACTGTGCCTCACTGGTTTGATGCTGGTGCTTGTGTAGACAACAGGAGGGAGCAGGGCAGATGGAGGTAAATGTCCACAAGTCTGAAATTAGGAGCATCAAATCAGTAAGTGTAAAGGTAAAAAGCAGTGATGGAAAAGGGATGATCCACAAAAAGGCTGCTAGCAATTTGACTCTTCTCCCAGGTGGCAACCTTCCTTTCACCATCGAAACCACCTAGCCAATAAATTGAGGATGAAAAACATCGGGAAGAGTTCAACCATTACTACAAAGTTCCCTCACATATGTTTCATCAGTACTTGTTTACAGGCACAGGTATTTACTGACACAGGTAGCTGTCTGTTAGTCTGCTGTGAGCAGGGTAGGTTAAATGTTGCATACTCAAACTTTACATGACTGATATGAAGATTAGTCTGGGACACACTCTTTTTGGAAACATGCAGATTTCTAAGTTTCCATGTTTTCTTAATCTGTGCATTTAAAGAAGCGAGTTGGCAAAAAATAACACAAGATATATTAATCTGAAGAATGGTTCGGTTGTTGAAATTTGTGCACACTTTTCAAACATATCATCTTGGAGTCAGTCTCCAACTGTCCTGGCAAATGATGAAATGATGGCTTTCATATATTGCAGTGAGAGATGCATTTATTTCATACACAGGCTCACCATCAACTTCAAAAATGACAGCTAGCACTGTCATTATTTTTGCAGACAAAGTACATTTCTGCCCCTTTTAATGTTCATATCTAACAAAACTTTTCACCCCCTCAAAAGTACTTCTGTGTATATCACTACATGCATGCTCTACCTGAAGGAGTTGATTTTCTCTCTAGGCTCAAGGTGACTATGTGGCTGAGCACTAACTACAGTTACTGATGATGGAGGGGAGAGCTGTGTGTGTGGCATTCACTGAAGGCTAGCCATTGCTACCTGACACCTCCCTTCCCCTCCCTATCCCCTGACACTGTAATTGTTAGTTTTCCTGCGAGTGTGAAGCAGGGAATTAGCTGTGCTTCACGAACTCCGGCAGGTCCATCCCCATGTGCAGAGTAAGCGCTCCAGCCTTCTCCAGGGCAAAGGCTGGATGAGCAGCTCCAGTGAATTTGTGCCTGATGGTGAACAGCACCAGTCCCCTCTCTGCGTTGAAGAACAACAGTCTGCCGCCAGTATAATCCAACAGGATGCCAATCCTGGCTGGGTGTTCTGTCACATGGACATCGCTCATCACACCAGTGTGAAGAAGTCTGTAAAGAAAGCTGTGGGAAAATGGAAACCAGCATACAGTGAGCCTTCTCATGGCAATTTACCAGAAATAACCTATGGCTTAATTCCCACCTATTGACAGGTGGCCACATACAGCAGAGAACCTTGTGGTATCAGAATTTGCTCAGCAAGTAAGCAAAGCAAATGTGGCAATCATAAGCCCTGCTTGGCATACTGATTAACCCTTTCACTTGACACCTTTGGACTTTCAGGATAAAAGCTGACTTGCTGTAATCGTATTCACCTAGATCTTTCTTATTACATATCTTTGGGGGATGCCAGCGTGAGCTCTGCTTTGGCAAAACCCTTTGCACCTCAGATATTTAATTTAGCTAGTTATATTCATGCATCTATACAATTTCACACTAAAAAAGTACACTTGTTTAGGTCAAAAGCATTTATACATCATTAACAGGGTTATGCCTTACAAACCTCCAAGCAACCTGGCACTGGCCTACTAAAGACTACTCCAGGACCCTGCAGTCCTGTCACAGTCACAGGTGGGTGCCTGTGGCTGTGAAGGACAAGGCAGGAGAAGGCATTACCTACGGAGGCTTGACATCTTCTGCACATGTAAAGAGATTGCATTTATGGAAATAAATACACCTGCTGGGATTTTGTGAAGCAGTGCAGATTATGAGCCTGGAATGACAAAGCAGTAGCAAATTATTTTTTAAGTTTTATTCACTGGTTGAGTAAGGACAGTAAACTGCTCTGTTTGAGATTAATTTTATTTTTTAGGCTGTTTTACACGATTTTTTTAACTAAGAGGGGGTCTAAAGCTCCTTTGTACTTGTCCTTTTCTTATTGCTTAGATTTGCAGAAATAAAGCAGACAGATCCTTTCTGCTTGCGTGATTCTTTATTTATGTGAAGAGCAAGTAACTTCCAAAGCAACTAGACTGACTCAGCTTTACCTGTTTTTTGTAGGACAGCACCGCACGCACCAGGAGGTATCACTCAGCCCCAGGACACTGCCCTGTGATATGGCCTCATAGCAAATCCCAATCCTGTAGCTTCTGCAGGCAGAGACAGCAATTTCCCAGTAGTGATGTCCCCGAGCAGGCAGCACTTCACCCAGGACTGAAGGAAGCCTGTTTGGAAGGTGCATAGGGTAAAATGAGTGTGGTGGTAGACCAGCCATATTGTGACATTTCTTACAGTCATATCATGTAGCAGGATCTAGAATTACTAATGGATTGCACTCTATCCTTCTAACTGCAGAGTTTTAGCAAATTTGATTGTTGTCACCGATAGTCATTTCATCTTTGCACTAAGGTTAAATCATTTTAAGGGGTGAAAACCATGCAATTTTACTCAAAATTATATGAAGCTAGCAAACTAAAAAGTATAGCTGTTTTAAGCAGACATTGACAAACATCTTCTATGTTCAGCTGTGAGAGTAAAAAAAGTGCTTAAACCAATAATACCTCATTACTTTTTAAGAAGCCATATCAGTATGGCACAAATTATACAAGTGGACCTGTGCTTGTGATGGCACTCATATTGACATATCAAAGAAAAAATCATGTTTGCAATGGATGGAGCTAGCCTGTACAATGTGCCTACTTAAAACAGCTATACTTTCTAGTTTGAACAAATCTTCTAGATCTGGGGCCCGGTTTTTATCTCCAAAGTCACCTTTTCCACCTTTCGCTAGAAGTAATCCATCTTCTATACATACCCCAGGAGCACTTCCTGGTTCTCCAAAGCCACAGATACTTTGGAAAATACTATCAATAATTCCCTCAGTAGAGGACCAATGTATAGAAGACGGATTACTTCTTGCCACAAAATAAGCCCACAAATCTGGCCTTCTTGGGGTGACAACAAATTGCTTTGAAACTGATGTGCTCTAAAGGATTAAGCAGTGACCACAGACTGGGGCAAATCCAGCAGTCCCAGTAGGTACCAGTGCCTTTGACTTTCTGGTGGATCCTCAGTGAGACCTGAGGAGTTCTCAGTGAGAACTCTCCCCAGCACCTACATGAATACTGCTATTGGCTCTATTGAGATACTGCAGTGCTTGAAAGGGGATGGTCAATCACACAAAGTCCAGAGGCTGCATGACTGAAACAACTCCGTTCCAAATAAATAGTTAGGGCCATGTGAAAGCTACCTATAGGGAAAAATAAGACGGAGGATCCCACCCAGAACCCTGCAGGGCGGTTATGCTCATCATGCTGCTACTCACCCAGTGAATTCAGTTTTCTCAGGAAGGCTGATCACTGTTGCATTGGAGGAGATTTGCAAAGCGGGATGGGCTGTGTCTCTCAGCAGGTGAAATCGAGTTCCTGATACAATTCATGACAAAGAAAGACTGGTTCTGAGAGGCTGGCAACATTAACACAAGATGAATCACAAAATGTAAAGCAATGATTACTGCCATCTTAGCTGGACAGAGATGTGTCCACTGGCAGATAGGAGCAACAGAAAATTGGGTGCAAATGCAAGGAGTCTTCCAAGCTGTGTCTGATTAGGATGGCAGTCTAATATTCAGAAATGTAGCTGAGTGATAAAGAAGCCTTCAGTATTTAAGAAAGTTGAATAACTTTTGATCACTTGCTTTTTCAAAGCAGTAAATTTGAATTTTGAGGCTCGTTCGGAAGAACCAGATATGATCTAAAACAATTTATCTGGAAACATAAAATGTAATGGATTATTTAAACTTTAAAACCTGCTCTACATGCTTCCTTATCCCTGAAACTCAAGCAAACTGAGATCCTTGAAGCATATTTAATCATTTTGTACCACTGACAGATTTCAATGTCTTTGCTTCTGAGGTCACATCAGTTGTAAAACTGATTTGACAGAAATATACAAACTTTAACTGAGGTAGTCCCTTGATTGTGCTAATTTTATGCAGTTAAAATACAGTTGCTTTTATCTCAATAACTTGCTCACTCCTGTATCAGAAATTTCAGGTATGATTTCCTGGGGAAAATGTCATCTTTGGCTGCTTTGCCCCTCCATCTCATTGTTTTGACATGAAAAAAATGATGATCTACCTTTAGTTGAGATAAGAGCTGCTTCACTTTGTTCACTTGCCCCGAATGGGTTGACAGCCTTCAAGTAGAAGAAATAGTTCACATTGGGCTCCAGGGGTACTCTCAGTTCAGGTCTCTTTATACCAGTAAAAGATCTGCAAATTTAGAAGATTTTTATATATGAAGATGTATGCAGATATCTGAATCAGGAAAGACTAATTTATGCAAATAGCCAAGCCATCTAACAATACTGTTGAGTACTGAAACAGCAGGCACTATAGGGGAACTCCAAATTGGAAAGGAGAACACTGTATTCACAAACAAATGGTTTATGTAGGAGCGTCATCATTTTACTTAAGGGATCCTCCTTACTTTGGCAAATTTTCAGGCCTTTTTTCCTGTACCACACTCTCGCTCATTGCAGTAATTTGGTGTAATGCTCACTTTATGTCCATTTTGCAGCATAAGTTATCACATAAAATTCAAGAAGCACTGTCCGGGTTCGGCCAGGACAGGGTTAATTTCGTGCAGCCAGGCTATTCTATACCATGCTGACATCATGCCCCGGGGCCAGTTCCAGTTCGGGGCCAGTTCCGGGTTCGGCAGTTCGGCGCGCGCGTGTGTGCTCGGACCGTCCCTTTGTCCCCGGTATTGCCTTTGTCTGTGTATTGCTTCTTTCTTACTGTTGTTATTGCCTTTGTTACTGCAATTGTTTCTTATGTGTCACTGTATTAAACCTTCCTTATCTCAACTCAAAAAGGCATTTTTAAACTTTTTTCTCCTTTCACTGTCCATGGCCCGCGGTGAGGCGGGGGATGGAGAGCAGTGGCGGCGGCCACGCGGTCAGCTACTGCAGAGACCTGCCGGGGCTTTACTGAACTACCACACAGCACTGAATCAAATTCTCATCTGCCTCCTGTGAAAAGTCTGCTTCACAAAATGAACAAGCCTCTGAAGAAGAAAAACCCTTTTAATGAGTTGTATGACAGTGAATGCACTTGTGTTTGTACTGTCTGAGCACATGCTCCAGATCCAAAAGAATGGATACTGCTAGCTGAGACTGCACAGAAACCACACACTTCTTCTTGTGAACGCCTTGCTCACAAATTGTTCATCAACAGAGTCTTGGTTCTACCTCCCACAGTGCCATGTACTCTTAACAGGCTGCAAGAGGCAGCAGCAGGAGAACAGCCTTTGCACAGTGCCCTGCTTTGACTAAGTCTCCCCTTTGTGGCAGCTCAAAAGCTCCAGCTCTCACATCCCCAGCTGCTGAGGCCTTGACACACTGCCAGAAGGCAAGAGTCAGCACCCACTCAATCTGTTTCACAGGTGCTTTGAAGTTTCAGTGAAAGTACTTTGGATAGCTAGAAAGATGCCAATTTCTTTTTCTACATTGTCAGGGTTATAAAAGTTTGGCTTAACAAATTCACCAGATTCTGTTTTTTCTCATATGATAATGGTAAAGCCAGACAGTGTATACCCACTGCATTATATGCCTGCAAGTAGAGACCATTTATCTGTATGAAGCAGATAATTTCCTCCTGGGAATGCTTACAGGAATATTCAAGACAAGTATTTAAATTAATGAACAGGAGATGTGCCTTTGGAGAGTGTGCAAGACACTTTCCCCTCTGCCTCAGGTTTGAGAGTGGAGCCCAGGATGGTCTCACTCTCAAATGCAGGTAATGTCTCTTGGTCACTGTTATTCATTTGTAGTGCCTGCTTTTCCACATATGTCCCACCAGAGAGCAGTACAATCTGAAGAATAATCAGTGCTCATCCATCAGGATTTTTCACATGCCTGTTTCTGCTGCATTTATCACATAGAGGTAAAATCCCACAGCCCTACACGTGCCAAATTTCCCAGAGCTCTGTCTGGGAGGACGGGGAGATCCTGGGGAAAGACTAGTGCATCATTCTTATTAGTCTGGGTGGTATTTGTATGAGGTGGGGTCCTCTATGCTCAAAGCGGCCTTGCTATCTCCAGTTCACTCTGGGAGAGTGGAGACTCGTCTGGCTATCATGGGATGCAGAGAAAGAGGGGACCCTGCAGAGGCAGGACAGGCCTCTTCTGATCAGCAAGGACAAGGTAACAGGAACCCACGCAGTTCTTTCTTTCTGAGAAAAGGCTGTCAAATCTAATAGCTAACCTTTGCCTCATTGCCTTTGAAATACATCTTAAAGTTGACATCCCTGCATATGCTAATACACAGAACATGACAAACATGTATGACTATAGCACTCACCTCTCCTCCCAAATCATACTACATGTCACCTGGCGGGGGGACCTCATAATTTGGGGGATAAAAAGGCAGAGAAAATTATTATTAAACTGGGAGAGAAGAACCCCAATATCTGACGGACCAGTCAAGGGCCTGCGTTCTCTTCCTCCACCCCAGGCCAGGACGCCTTTCTGGGTAAGTGACCAACCTTTTACCCTCTGGTGACTGTTAACCCCAGGTTGCTGTATTATTACTATTTCTGATAGAAATATTAACCTTAATTGGTAGCGCTACTGTGGTGAGTGAATTTACCAACGGCAATCTTGAATCTGTTCTGTCATTCTCGATAAAATAACTAATTTTGAATATTTTTCAATCTGACCCAGTGAAAGTCCTTTGTTGGGACTCTGATAAACAGACCAGTGAAAGTCCTGGGACTCTGACAGACAAATATCAAAATTACATTCCTTTTAACATGACAGTCTGTAACAGGTATCTTGTACTGACAGCTGTCAGTAAAAGTGAATGAAAACACTGAGAAAAAACACTGGGGCTACTGTGATATGTTTGGGTTTTTTTCAATTTGAAAGAATTTCAGAGAGTTTGGGGCTCTTTCATAATCAACATGGGGCCATGCCACCTTTGGAAAATGTGTTACAATACTGCTGGAATGGATGTAGTAAACAGAAGTGGGTTGCCCAAACATGGTAGCACAGTTTGCTTCACCTCCATGACTAACTGAAGCCCTGATCATGAGAGCACTTCAGCAAGGCACTGGGAGTCTGGCATGCTGGTTGTTGTTACTGAAATGTTCAGGGAAGAGGTGCAACCTGATGAGTTGCCTGAGGAGAATCTGAGAAAGAGGAAAAAGGCTCATCTGAGTATAGGAGGCAAGAGAAAAAGGAATGATGAGTTGAAGAAAAATACAGGATGGGAACCAAGAAATGAGGTAAATATAAAAGAAGTGAGAGAAAGAAAAACTGGAATGGAAGAAGAGGAAGAAAAAAGAAGTGGGCATCTAACCTTTGAAGAATTTTGTCCGTGCTTCCTAGACAAGTCTCATCCAATCTGTTCCTTAAACGCATCACCCTGACATCTTTGATGTGAATCTGAAGCACATTGGGAAGAAGTTTTGAGCAAATAGTTACAAGTGAGATGAAGGAAGGATATGCTAAGCTACTTGTTGGAAGTTGTTTGTGGAAATGTGTAGATCAATATGGCTTAAACAAAGTAATGCCCTGTATGATAGCTCCTTCTTCTGGAAAACACCATGTAAGTCATTATCCTTCCAAAGAAATTAGGAGATGTTCTTTTTCATTATATGCTATTTAATTGGTGGTTAGTTAATAAAACAAAAACGTTTATATTCAGAGAAGATTTTGTGTCCACTCAATTGAAGTATACAGTCAGCCATCAAAGTTCAGACTTAGATCTCTTTCATATCTGAAATTCTCCAAATCAGAATTTGGCTGCCTGTTTATATCTGTGGCATGCAATAGCCTGTCTCTTTTCAGTTGTAATAGTGAGACAGAAAAGTCTGGTCTTTAAGCAGATCTGGTCAGTACAACAGTGAGCAGATTTTCTAATACTATTCTCTGCTTGGTAATCTGTTTTAGCCAGCTTTAAACTGCCTAAGAGTAAGAGCCCATCAATTTTAGCTACAATTAAGGCTTAAAAAATGGTCCCACTGCTGCCAACTAATGAAATGGAATATGCCAAAAAGAAGGAACTTCATTTGCAACACTCTGAGCCAGGTCCAAGCTCACAAGAGGCTGTGTGCAAAGAAGAAATAGGTCTTACTACCGTCTCTCCTTCTGCCTAGAGGATAGGGTGAAGGGGAAAGTGAATACTGAGGGATCCCCAGCAATCACGGTAGTTTGTCTTGCTTCAGGCTGATCCTGCAACCAGTGGTAAAAAAGCAGGGATGAGGAGAAGGTATGATTACTGCTTAGCTTACAGCATACGAGTCATGTGTAAGAGAAGAGTAGGGAAAATGCATCCTGATTATGCTGGGGAAAGCTTGTTTCATTCTGAGTTCTTGCAACAAGCACTGCAGCTAGATCTTTCTCAAGATCATATTAAGTATTCAACTGTATAATTTTGGTCATGAAAGAGAACTCCACCTACAACATTTCTAATGTCAGCTATTTTCTACTTTAAATACACCTGCCCACTTTATAGATGATTGTAATGTTATTTTAAAAGCATGAGGCATCCTGGCCTTTAGCCTAAATATTATACTTGCACTGTCCCCACAATGTCTTGATATCATGATACAGAACTCAGTGCATAGAAATTCAAGAAACATTTGAAGTTAAATATTTTAAGTATCTCCTCTTAATCCCTCTCTTTATAAGAGGAATCTTTAAGTCTCAAAATCCAATCTCCAATTTTCAGGTATGTGCTATTCAAAGCAGAATAGAAAGGAGTTAAATGTTTCTTCACTTTTAAATTGCCAGGGAATACTATAGTAGCAGTTGTCTGTTAAATTTGTGATTTCCCTAGTTTTAGGGAAATCTGATGCTGTGTCTTGATGCATGTTTCCCTCATGAGCATTCTCGTTTACTTCAAGGAAACAATGTCTAGAGAGTATTTTTTAATATAGCATGAACCCAGCATATGATATGCCTCACAGTGATTCAGAACACCCTCTGTGCCATAATTGTCATTTCCACCCCCAAAAATCCCACTGAAACTGCACCTCCAGGCCTATGCTGGTACCAACAACGTGGAGTTAGAGCTCAAAGTATGCAAGCTTCTCAAGATACATGTAGGAACACACAGGAAGGATGCACCATGAGTGGAAAAAAGCTCTTGAAGCTGAAACTAAAGAACAAATAGCTCTGAGTTTGCTCCCAGCTGTGCTGCATGCTTCCTTTCCTCTCCTTGGTTCGAGCTCTGGCTGTTTTGGGCTTAGATCACCAAAGTACCACCTGAAACAGTCCTTGCTCGAGAGGATGCCTTGCTTTGTGATGGCAAGCCCAGCACAGCCAGAGAGGAGGGAAATTTCCCGTTTTCCACATCTTCTTTCCTGAGCTAGCAGGACAGTCATTTGGGCAACTCAAAAGGAAGAAGGCTTGCTCTCCTTTTTCCTACACTTGACCTGCTGTATAAGTAGATAGAAAGTTTCAGTTGCTAGCAGTGCTGGTCTCACATTGATGGAGAGGATGACACTCAGTTACTTCCACTTTTATGAACTCGCTGCACAGTGTACTAATTTTTGCCTCCCTGAGTCTTACAGATTTCTCATGATGTGATACATCATTTCCATCTGAACAGCCCCCACACCTAATCCCTGGACTGCATTTCTTGCAGTTTTCCATCTTCCACCTACAGCTCCATTGACTTCTCAACACAAAGAGGCTGAACTGCAAGAAAATAGCAAAGCTCTGGAAACTGAAAGAAGGATTTTAAAGCCTCATAAAGATTCGGGAAAAAGAATCAACCTGGAAAGGAGTTTTAAAACCACAGCAGCAGGTCAGGGACTCATCATTGCAGAAGATTTAAGGTTCTTATATATAAAATCATGTTCCTCGGTGGCAATCTGGCAAGGAGAGAGAACATAGAGGGGAAAACATAGAATTTTTTTTTTTTTTTTTTTAATTTTTAAAATGATACCTAGAAGGAAACTCTTAACAAGGACTTGTTTCCAGTTGTGCTTCAAATTCTCTCCACAGGGAGCCAGGACTGCTCCAGGGATCTCTTTGGAGATACTCAAAAGCTGCCTGGGCAACTGGCTCTAGGTGGCCTAGCTTGAGCAGGAGTGTTGGACCAGATGACTTTCAAACGTCCATTTCAACCTCAACCATTCTGTGATTCTGTGACAAGCTGAAGGCTACAGAGGGCTGGCCCAGACCAGGGGGTCCACACTTGTCTCTGGCTGTTTGATTGGGACATTTCTCCCTGTCTGCTCCCTTGGTGGTGTCCCTTGCTTTGGGTGAGCTCCCAGACTGACATCTGTGAAAGCAGTCTTGTGGGATGGAACCATGCCGCTTTCTCCAGGACTTCCTTGGATGGCCTTCCCCAGCCTCTGCTGTGCCCCTAGCAGCAGCTGTGTGAACTTTCCAGGGTTGCAGAAGGAAGTATTTGCACTCCCACACAGGGACTGGGAAATCACGCAGCTACAGGTCTGCCATAAGCAGGAGAGAACAGGTTGTCTTGTCAAGGGCTCCACATTTAGCTGGTCCCCAAGATGAGTGTTGCTCAGGAAACCTGTGAACACACTCTAAGCTTTCAAGGAAAGCAACCAGAAGAAATGACAGCATTTCCAGGCCAATGCTAGGCGTGCAAAAAGACACAGCTTAATTCCACATGATATAGGTAGCGGACACAAAACTCTTAAGCTCCCTGCAGGTGCTTCCAGAAGGTAGCTTCTCACTACATCATCAGCTACATAAGCCATTAAAGAGTAGCTGCAAAGCTGTCTGGCAGAAAAGGACCTGGGGGTGTTGGTTGACAGATGGCTGAACATGAGCCAGCAGTGTGCCCAGGTGGCCAAGAAGGCCAATGGCATTCTGAACTGTATCAGAAATGGTGTGACCAGCAGGAGCAGGGAGGTGATTGTGCCCCTGTACTCGGCACTCATGGGACCACACCTTGAGTACTGTGTCCAGTTCTGGGCACCACAGTACAAGAAGGACATTGAGGTGCTGGAGTGGGTCCCAGAGAAGGGCAATGAAGCTGATGGGGGGTATGGAAAGCATGTCTTATGAAGAGCGACTGAGGGAACTGGGATTGTTTAGCTTGGAGAAAAGGAGGCTGAGAGGAGACCTCATTGCTCTCTACAACTGCCTAAAAGGAGGTTGTAGCAAGGCTGGTGTTGGTCTCTTCTCCCAAATTACTAATGATAGGACGAGAGGAAATGGCCTGGAGTTGTGTCAGGGGAGGTTTAGATTAGATATTAGGGAGAAATTCTTTACTGAGAGAGTGGCTGGGCACTGGAAGGGACTGCCCAGGGAGGTGGTGGAGTCACCATCCCTGAAGGTGTTTAAAAAATGAGTAGATGTAGCACTTGAGGCTATGGGCTAGTGGTAAGGGAGATGCTGGGGTGAAGGTTGGACTTGATGATCCTGGAGGTCCTTTCCAACCACAATGATTCTATGATTTCTAGTCCTAACTTACACCTTGGGGGCCTTGGATGGGAACAATACAGGTAGTACACTCCATGTACCAGCAGGCTCTTTTTCCCTTGGCTTTATGTAATAAACAGAAATCTTAAAAAAAAAATCTCCATAATTAAAACATCTTGTGCCATCACAGAGGCTTTCCAGGTTAAACTCAGGGGGTTGCTTTTGGAAAAGTAAAGAGGCATTGCTTTGAGGGAAAGTAAGTGGTAAAAGATGGTCTTTAACATTGTAAAAAGAGGTCAGAGCCCTGCTAAAAAACCAGAAATTTAAACCACAGCAATTCTGAGAAAATCCATGATTTTGTCCTGTGGGAATTTTTCACACTTGTCACAGTAAAAGCACAGCTTCTGCCCACAGGGATACCAAAAAGTCAGATGTGACTCAGTATAATTATAAACATGTTAGATTTTTCAAAAGGTCACTTGAGAAAGATTGGGTCAATTCTGGAAGATTTTTGCCACAGTTATCACCACACAAGCAAACTGCTTGGTGTTATTGACACCTCACTCACAGATGACAGAAACCAGCATACTTTCTGGTTCAGTTTTGAGAAAAAGAGGTAATTCCAGTTAACAGCAAAGAAACTTGAGGGCAAACACAGCACAGGTTTTGCGAGCAGCTACATTATCCCTGACCAACACCAACTTTGGCAGATTGACAGAGACCTGATGGCCTCATGAAATATGTATGAAACAGAGCAAGTCATGGCTGCCCTCCAAGAGGCAGAAGAGCTGGGTAAGACCTCTTCTTGAACGCATTAATGCAGCATGCTGGTACTGCCTAAAAAAAAAGTCTCCCAACCCTGCAGAAGTTTTTTGTTTCACATTTTAGCCCTCTTTTATAAGGACCAAGGCACACACAGTTTCACTGTTGTATTTGTCTACTAGAAACCCGTGAACTCTTTAGCCCACTTAACTAATTTTGACAGCAGGGGGGAGAACTCTTTCCCCTCTGCCACAACTCCATGAACTAGCCCCTTGGTGAAGACCCTAATCACCAGAAGATGAAGAAGACAAACTCAGCTGGGCTGAGGCTCTTCCACAGGGTCCTGTATGGCACCCACTCACCTCCCAAAGCTTCTCTTTGCAACTGTATTTTGCTGGAATATTGTTGTCATTGTTTTTAAAACAAACAAATGAACCCAAGCCCCAAGGACATACAGAGCATCACATAATTTTCTCTGCATTCCAACACGGTTTCACAGCTCAGTGGTGCTTACATCCCTCCTTCCCCTCTCCTGTACACAACACAGACTTAGTTTAGGGGAAACCAAAGAGGGCCTGGTATAAGCAGACATCACCTCTGATTTCAAAGCTGCTCTTTGGGTTGCTATATGACCCCTGTGGCATGCCTGCACAGCTGGGCAGTGCTGAGCCCAGCTGTGCTTTGGGAGGCGTTTGCCAGCACATCCAGACAGCACAGATGGGTCATCAGTATTACTAGGACACCCGTATCACCCTTGCAATGCCCCAAGCCAGCTCCTATTTTGTTCACTACAAAGCAGAGAGCAAACTGGGCAAGGCTGCTCCATCTACCTCCTTCCTATAGAGCTCAGCTGCCCTCCCCTGCCCCGCCCGTGGCTGTGGCAGCTGCAGGACAGCAACCGCTTCCCCAGCCAGCACAGCCCTGCAACTTCTGGTTCATTGGAGACAGAGCAATATCTCCAGGGATTTGGCCCCAGATTAAAGGGATTGCCCAGTTAAGCAGAATGAAAAGGAAGTATTTTTATGTCTCAGCCTAATCTCATAGATTAGTGTTCATCCCGTAAATTCCTCAGCATGAAGAAGCAGATTTCTTCCTTGCGTGGTTGAAGGCAGAATAATCTCTTGCATAATGACCTGTGGTCTGTGGGACTCTCATTAGCAGCTGCCTAATCTGACCAAGCAGCACTTGTGGACGTGGCACTGACCTGAGACCCTCTCCTTCTGGTGAGTGCTGTCGGCAGTACTCCAGGGTGAAGGACTCCACAGATGCCAAGCCGGCATGCCAGCGGACAGTGGCCGTGTCCCAACACACTGTGCAGTCCTCGGCCTTGATGGTGGGGACAGCAGGTGCTGGGGACACAAGGACACATTAGCGGTATTGTAAGGAGCACCAGCTGCTGAAGGGGGATGCTCATGAGGGAAAGGAATAGTCACCTCCCCAAAAACCCATGGGATAGTTTTGCCCATCCAACAGGGATCTTTTGCTTGTTTGTGTTCCCGTGGCAGAGGGCTACATTATAGGGAAAAAAAAATAAATCCTGGGAAAGTCACTGCAAATATTTGCATTTCTGCACATCCTAAGAATGCCTGTGTAGATTTTTATCCCTCTCCTCTAGAACTTTTTCCTCATTTCTGCCAGTCTTCAAGGAGCGCAGCACCAAGGCAGTACTGCTTACAGCTCTCCTTGCATCACCTCAATCCCGTCCTCAGTAGTCCCTGCATGAAGTGCATCAGAAATAAATGTGCTGCTGCAGAACTGACAGGGAGATGTTGACTTTCTGACTTTAATTATGTCTTGTTTATTTTTGCAATGATAGAATTTGGTCCTGTAATTTCTCTTCTTTAGAACTTCAGTTTAAGAGCTACAGGCCCAACTGCAAGACAGAAAATTGAATGTAAAATAGGGCACTGAATGCAAGTAATCAAAAGCTATTGTGTGAAATTGCACATCTGATATTGTAGGCTGAAAATAGAATAGTTGTATCCACTTGTTCTTTCCCTTTCCAGGGAATAGCACCACAAACAAACCTCACAACCTGTTGCTGAATCTCATATAAACAGTCTTAATACCAATCCTTAAAAGAAAGGTTATTCATTTTAAAAAGGTCATAGAAAGTTATTTTGCTTTTAAAGAGCTTCTCTTCCAAATAGGAGGCCTAAGACAAAAGTAGAAATTAGAACATTTTATGACAAGATAATCTTATAGAACAGCAAGAGACATTCCAGATGCATTCTGTTTTGTAACAAAAATATTTTTTTATTAGTAGAAAAGCAAAGAAAACCACCCACAAGTACATACTGATTTTGTGGTTTAGTGAAAATCAGGAGGTTAGCAATTCCAGTTAAGACATACTTGATGTTTTACAACAGAAACTGCCAATCTAGGTATTCAGCAGAACAAGCATCTGTGGGATAGATTCTCATCTGGTAATATATCTTTGTAGCTCCCTTAGCAATAATCCCTTAATTCTCTTCTGATATATTTGATTTTTGTCTTGTTTTAAGTGCATCTGTTCCAAAAGAATGAAAAATAAATAGCTAAATCCTGTAATACCTGCATTTAGCAACTGACACACATACCCACATTTATGTATGTCACAACATCCTTTTTTTTTTATTTGAAATGATCTGTTTAAAGAGTAGATGGAGTAAGCATATCAGAAAAAGTTGTTACTGTGCTCTTGAGAGGCATAAGAGTATACTCTGCTTCAAATCAACCGCAGTTAGAATATACATCTGATTGCCTCATAATATTCCAGCACTCATATAAGTAATCTTCTAAGAGGCAAAGAGCCAAAAAGGGTAAGCTCTTACTCAGTCCCTCAGATAGAGGGTGAGAGTCACATAGGTTTTGAACAACAGAAGAAAGTGCATTCAATTCTATGTCCTCAGAATCATAAAGAGTATTCATCCAGAGATCAGTTCAAAACAGGCAGAGAGGAGGAGGAGGGGTAGAGGGATACCTGCTGCCTTCAACATCATTCTCTCACACAAAATAATATTTGGAAACAAAGTGTCTCCCAGGGGGGATGTTGCAACAACATCTACCTGTGTTCCTCACAACTCCCCAAGCCCACTGCAAACTCCATGGGGGACAATTCCAACAGAGAAACCTTGTGGAGGTTCCAAACACCAAGAAGAGGTGCAGCTTTGATCCACTATTAATGTGTATGTTCCCATAACTGCATATACCAGCAAGTGACTTTCTTGTATGTCACAACTTTTAACCTGGAATTACTAAAAATAAACTCTAAATTCTTGCTTCTGAGTTCATTGGGCTACTTGAAGAACCAAACTATTCTAGCTTTATATCAAAGTAATTGGGCTCACGCCAGAGAACTGGTCTCCATTACTGATGCTCATCTTTCTGCCTTGGTTGTTAAGGGGATGCAGTGATTTTGCATCAGTTAGTGCTCAGCAGTGCCCCAAAAAGTCTTTCTGGGGCTCAATGCACTCCAGAGCGATTTCACCTCAGCTTGAGGGAAAGTGTTTAATAAGCCCGTCTTTGATCTAGCTTATTTGTTTTCTTAAAGAAACAGGCCAAAAGAAGGCCTCAGAGACTCGAGGAAATTAACTTATTTGGAAGGCTTCAATTTTGAGAAAAAGAGCCTGATGCCAAAAAACAAAGATGGTTCTTAAAAATAATAGCTTCAGAGTGGTGAGAGCTTCTTTTAAAATTGTGATTTATTAGCTATTAATAATTCATTATTATTTTATGATTTTGCAGGAATTCTGCACCATGCTGACAATTATATTGTTGAGGCCATAAAATTTGAATTTCTACTTTGAATTCTCTGGAAAATAATCTTTGCTGAAAATATGAATAGCAAATTGAATATCAAGGAGAATTACCAACAAATTTCAAGTCTAGTGGATTAAACATAAGGCTTGAAGATGTGGCTGCTGTCAAGGGATTTCAACAACACACTCAGTGTTGTATAGAGTTATTTTATTATGAATTTGTTAAACACTCTCATCTGTATTTTGTGACTGCAAGAATGGAATGATCGTTTTCATCCTGTAGCACAAAAAGAATTATCTGGCAAGAGGGCCTCAGATACAAGTTACTTTACCTTGCTCATAATTCACAAAGCAATAGTTTTGTCAATACAAATTATTAAAGAAATTAAAGCTCAGAAAAAAAAATCAAATGAAGCTCATAAACCATACTCATGTAATTACTCATCTTAATTTATGCCACTTAAACAGCACTAGAGCCTCTCAGCCACACCTGAGATTTTTGTCCCACTGAGCTAGACACAGCATGTAACCTTGGTAAAGCAGGTCTTCCCTTGAAAAGTTAATAATTTAAATCAATACAATGTAGATGTATTTGGGAGGATGGCAGAAAGGCAAAAAAGAAAAAAAAAAAAGCAGCTGATGCCTCCATTTTCAACAGGAGAAGCATGAGCAGCAAGGAATAACCAAGTAGCTTTCCCAGAGCTTCTCTGGAGCATTGCAGCACACTAAGAAGAGAAATTAATAATGTGCTGCCCCAATGCCCCAGTCACAAGGTTTGAGACTGGAAACATCTTCAAATCTGAATGCCTTCAAGTTTCCTCCCAGGAGCAACCATGCCTCTATCTCTTTGCAGAAAGGGAAACAACTGCAAGTTGCCTGCTCTCTACCAGGTGGGCTAAATGAAGTAGTTTCTTCTGTTTCAGTAACATGATGGACTAGAACTTGTCCAAGGACCTGAAGCCTGTAATAATCAAATGACAAAATAAGTACGTACCTGTTTTAAAAATGGCTTTTTCACTGGGTAAGCTACAGCCCGTGCCATTCACAGCCATGACCCATACACTGTAGCAGTGATCTGGCTCCAGGTCCTCCAAAATACAGTGGCTCTCCTTCACTGTCACTCGATACTCTTCCACCAAAGCTAGGGAGAACACACACACAGGATGTCACACTCATGTGTTGCACTGGTAGGGCCTACAATGGTGCCTCTCAACTAACGTGTAAAAACCAGTAAATTAAAAAAATACAGAAAGCATTACTAGCCAAGATCTCCATATTTTACTCTGATTTGGTTTTGACAAAGTTTCTGACATGCCCTTGAGTGGCATAAGTTGAGTGGACTCAAACCCTATTGATGGCAGGGTGAGATTATGGCCATCAGTCCTACTGAGGACTAGACTGCAAATTTGGGACATACAATCAGCAGTTATCAACCCTGATTTCACCACTCTGTAACACAACTATGTCTCATAATGGACTTTATAGCCCTTAGCTATAAATAAGCTATTATAAAAAGCCTTTAGCATCCTTTAGCATACACATACATACACATATGCACCTACGAATTTCTGCAGAGCCCCATAATGTGACTTTATGATAGGTCTGAGCTTTTTAATGAATGAGAACTTTAATCCTCTTCTTCCCTCTGCATCCTAGGCTCTCCCCTGCAGCTTGGCCTCCCCTCTGCTGACCCCAGACTAGAGCAGTAAGGACCCCTGCCATTGTGAAGCAAGACTTTACGCACCCCCTGCATCTTTGTTGGCTTGTGGCTCTTCCATACAGTAGACCTGGAAGCAGTCGATGGCGTCCCCTTCATTCACAGCCCAGTAGATGGCAATGGAGGTGCTGGTAGCTGAGTTTGGTTCCTGAGGTATGACAGTTGGTGTCTGTGGGACTGAGGGGAAAGACTCCTGTTGTTGTTCACACTCTTGTGTTTTCAACCAGATTACATAGAGGTTCATGAGGCAACCCGGTTGTGTATTTTCATTCAGGCTGCTTATTTCCATAAAGCAAGTACAGCAAATATATGAAATATGGAATACTGGTGCAGTTTCAGAGCAATAGGTCCTCCTAAACTAGGGACAGAAAAAAGTGATTGCTCGGCTTTGGAATTTGTACGTTTCCTTCACAGCCTGGACAAAATAAGATCCAGTTCTAGTACTGGGACCACCTGAACCCAGTGCAAAATGTCACTGCCCAGCTCTTGGGTCCTTCTTCATGGGGCAAGACCATCATAAAGACGAGTCGTGGCATGACTATTCTTCTCTGACCTCCAGCTGGGAGGCTCACTGGGCTGTAGCAATCCTGGACATGTAGAGCTATCATACAGCTCCAATGATCCTTCTCCTTTCCCCAAGAGACCTGCTCCCTTCAGTCACAGGGAGAGCTCTCCAGCTCTGTGCTCTACTCTGACACATGCAGGCTGATGAAACCCCGCAAGACTCCTGATAACTTCAGGTCACCTCCTCAGAAAGACCAGAAGACCCTGAAGCCTAATGCAGGCTCCTTTGGGTGACCATATTCTCTATTACCTGACCTTGCATTGCAGCACAGGCAACAGAGGGGAGGGCATCCTATGAAGAGGATGCCCATGAAAATTGAGACTGAAAGCACTTGTTTGTAGCAAAGAGCATGGGCTAGCTCAGTGATGGGAAGAGGGAACTTGCGGAAGGAGAAAGCCTCATCCAGAGACAGACATATGTAGCTGATGCCAGAAAGGTGACCAGGGGCAAAGACCTGCCATATCAGGAAGGCCTTCATACAGTGTGTCAGATCCACTGACACTAACAGCAGAAGGAATGTGCTTTAGGCAAAGCACAGCACTGGAGAGCAGAAGGCTCCCTGCAGCCTTGCGTCCATCCCTGCCCAGAAGTGGATTCCTGCTGCGGATGCACAACTAGATGCTCCTCCCTGGCATGGTCATTTTCCCTACAGACCCAGTGGACAAAGAATCCTTGGTTTGTAGGTGAATCTGAGCTCTGCCAAAGCACCTGTACCCCATGAGACAACGACGGGCATCCCTCACAAAGAGTGCTTCAAAGACCTCCAAGGCTCCCCAGATTTCATATAAACTTTGTTCCCTGATGGGCATAGATCCATCCCTGATGAGATATTGTTCCCCTCTATGATTACGGCTTAAAAGAGAGGAAGGGGAAAGAAAAAAGCAAAAAGCCCCAAAAGGCGTTCATTGTTAAAGTGATTGCAGTGAACGAAAATACATGGTTCTATTTCTTCACCCAGTAAATTTCCATATTGCATGAATTCTCTTAGAATCTCAGCAGAAAGCTTTCACTTTTCTTTGGTTATCTTCACAGTAATGATGATGATCCTCTGTGGCATGAACAAGGCAAATGCAGATGCTCGCTGTTTCATTTTGATTTATACAGAGAGCTACCAGTACAGTAGGATTACATCTGCTTCCCATTGAAAAAAGTATCCTTCTCATGGTTAAAAACAAGCTGCATTTTGTCTTTTGACTGCATCTAGAGTTGGTCAATTTAAAAATTTATTGTCTTTAGGAAAAGACTTCCTTGCAGTGGACCACTGGGGAAACAGACTTTTTTTTCCTGTGAAGTTGCCTGGAAACCACTATTTATGATCACAGAAACCCCACAACTTCAAGAGTTATTATTATGCTAAATCTGAACAGAAGCTAGCTTAATGAATAAAACTCCTGGAAAAAAAAATAAATCTAAATTCAGTTTGGTAGCACTGAGAAACGTTTGGTTTCTCATTTCCTTTTGCATAATACAAAACAAACTTTTGAAAGGAAGTAATTTCAAAGCAAGAAGTTAAAGTACTATTTTCAGGAACAGAACATTTATGTGTTACCAAGCACTAGTCCATTTAAAAATTAATTTTAGTCAAATAAATGAGATATCTGCACCACAAGTTTGACTAAGTCTTATTTTTCAAAAGAAAAGTGTGACATTTTCTCATGAGTTCAATTTCCATTGAAGTGCTGTGGTGTAAGGAAGTTTTTCTTTTGTGCTACATAATCTCCACGGCCCTCAGAAGAAAGTAATAATAATCCCAAATGCTTTATGCATATTTACACCTTTCCAATGTAAGGAGAAATAACATTTCCTTGGCCTTGTGTACTTGAAGAAAGACAGCAGCTACATTCCTCTGTGATTCTAATGGAAGATTGTTAACAATCAGCAAAGGTGTAAATCAGTCTAAATTATATAAATAAAAGGTATATATAATCAACCTTCTGGTATAAAAGGTCAGGAAATAATAATTTTTAGATTATTCCCACTCTTCTTGTGGCAGAGCTTGGCTTCCAATATGCTCAAAGGCATGCTGCAAATGTTTTTATGTTTATGCATTTAATGAGAATGGCTTACATGAAAGGAGTAAGAATTTGACGGAAAAGGGCTTTTCATTAGTGGATATGGAAAATTTGGAAATGGAGGGCTTTTTGAATGAAAGATGTTTCTGAAGTGGTGAAATTAAAGTTTTATGAAGTTGTTCAGTAAAAGACTATACTTTCTGAAGAAAAGTAGATTGAAGAAACATGGCAAATTCACATGTATTTTATCAAATGGCTTCAGTAAAAAAAATAATTCTGAGAGTCGCTGACAATTGCCTCCAGTATGTGATAAATTATGTACTCAAGGCGTTCAATTCCAAATAAAGTTTAATGTAGACATTTACTTCTATTTTCCTTCAGGAAGGCTGTAATCTTGCAAACAAATAAATAAATACAATTTGTCTACTGTTCACCAAAGTAAAAAGCACAATAGCAATTTAAATACTTGTTAGTTGAAATGAAGAATGAAAACCAGGTGTATTAAAAAGAGAAAGAGAAGAAAGTGTAAAGGATGAGTAGCTTTGAAGGTTGCTTGCTAGTGGGCTGTCATTCATTTCCAGTTTGTCAAAGCAAACTGGTCTGAAGCCATTTGGTGTTCAGCAAACATAGTACCTAATTCAAATCAAACTCAAAAGTGGATCTCAGCACTTTAGGGAAAAACTTGGAGTTACTCAAGGGGAAGGGAAATACAGCATGACAGAATGGGTCTGTTTTTCTGAATGTCCCTGCCAGTAGGTAGCAGGCCCATAGGGAAGAATGGGTTCAGCCATGGGCTGCAAGAGGAAGATTAGGAAGTAAACCAAGACATATGGAATATTCACGCTACATTTGGAACCCGGGGGTTGCAACCCAGGGGTTGCAAATGATGTTTTTGTCTGACTTCCTAAATAAAATGACACTGAGGTAACACTACATGCACAAGTGCCTGTCCAGCTTCACCTGAGAAGCTTTGAATGCCACAGGCAAATTCATACAATGTGACAAGGAAGCTAATGTCTCAGAGATATTCAGTTCCTGTAGGTCTAATAAAAGCAGTGCTGTGGAGGAGAGAAATGGTCTCCTTATAGTGACACTGCTGAGTGCACTCAGCTCTTATCAGATACTGGAGAGTTTGTGTAGGATGGCACTTCTCCGGTGTTCCCTTGGGCACTGTTGGGAGTTAGATTTGATTTCCGTTTGTTCCTTTTTACCTATAGAATTTTTTCCCATAAGTTACTAGGATGCTAATGACTGGATACTTATGAGGGAACGGGGGCCTGGGGAGGAAAGTATCTGGGAGTTTCTCGTGGTGGGGGGACAGAGATACCGCGAGATTTGGGCAGATAAAAGGGGGGGCGGAGTCAGCTGCGGTCTCTCTCTTGCTCTGGGCTTCGTAGGAGGACAGTCGCCGTTTTTGCTACTGTCGCGGCCTTTCTTCCCCCCAACCTTCGCCCGGACCT
>VZZY01010707.1:352-18034 GCA_013400335.1 Eurystomus gularis | reverse complement strand
GCTGTGTTCAGTTCTGGACTCCCAGTTCAAGAAGGACAGATCTACTTGAGAGAGTCCAAGGGAGGGCTACAAGGATGATGAGGGGACTGGAACACCTGCCTTATGAGGAAGGGTTGAGAGACCTGGGGCTTTTTAGTCTGGAGAAGAGAAGACTGAGAGGGGATCTAATTAATGTGTATAAATAGATGAGGGCTGGGTGTCAAGAAGAAAGGGGCAACCTCTTCTCACTTGTGCCCTGTGACAGGACAAGGGGCAATGGATGCAAGCTAGAGCACAGGAAGTTCCACCTCAACATGAGGAGGAACTTCTTTGCTGTGAGGGTTACAGAGCACTGGAACGGGCTCCCCAGGGAGATTGTGGAGTCTCCTTCTGTGGAGACTTTCAAGTCCCATCTGGATGCATTCCTGTGTAACCTGCCCTAGGTTCTGTGTTTCTGCTTGGCAGGTGGATTGGACTCAGTGATCTCCAGAGGTCCCTTCCAACCCCTAACATTCGATGATTCTATGTTTAAATACCTATCAACAAGAGTCATTCTTCTTACTTTTACTAGAGAATCATTCATCAAATTCAGTCAAAAAATCAAATTTGATCTGACCCTAACTAGTCCTTACGGACCCCTTACAACTGAAAGCATAATCTAGAGGATATTCTAGTACATCATGAACGTCATTTAAAAGCAAATAATTCATGTACTTTGTGAAGTTATGGTAGGCTGTAGACACAGAGCCATCCTGAATCTTTACTGCTTAAGGCAGAATTAGAGTGAAGAGCAGTTACACAGTTGTGCCTGAAAACCTAGTTTGGCCCACACTTATAACTAGATGGAAAAATCTCATCCTCTTGTCAGGAAATATTGTGTTTTTATAAACTGAATAATTTTGAGGACAGCAGACTCAAGAAACATAGCATTTTGCTGTTCTGATATGTTGTGGAGGAATCACATGTAGTAAAAGGCAGAATCTGAAAATGTGTGAAGTTTCGTATGATATGGTAATGCTCAATGAGTTACATTCGACTAATGAGAAGTTGATAATTTGAATGCTGAAGGGTTTAAATTTATTGTAGCCAGGATTTTTATAAGGGAATATTAAGGAAGTAGGATTATAAAATTGTTGATGTGGCACTAAACCTCTTACTTTAAAGTTCAGGCCAAAACAGGAATAGAATACTTAGAGCAGGACACTACTGGCCCACGACTTGTAGTCACAAGTAGAAGACTAGAGTTTGGAAATCATATGGGTGCTAAACTATTAGAATGACAATGTTGTTTCGAAATAAGCTTCCCTAAGAAAATGGGCAATAGGAATTTTAGTTTCCAGTTTTGACCCTAATATTTTCTTCATCCTCATTGTACATATTTAACAACATTGCAGATAGGATCAGATTGTTGAGCAAAGCTCTTCAGTGGTCAAATGTATGTTGTCAGAGAGTTCATGAAAAAGTCATTAGCTCTCCTCCCCTTCTCTTTCACTGTCAGGCAGAATCATGTCATAAATATAGCCAGTTGTCTAGCAGGATATCAATCTATCCAGGTATCACCCACTTCCTGTCTCTGGCCATATGTTTCTGTTATTTATGTCAAGAAAATAGCATTTACACAACCGCTGCTAGTTGTTTACAGAAGTTTAACTCCTGTGATACAGTCCCGCTTGTGTTGCATGCTTTTAGCCCATAGATAATACATGAGGTTGTACATTTTAAAATATGCTACCACATGCATGATAGAATAAACACAGACCTGAACTGACAGCACCATCTGCCAAACACAGTTGATGTCAGGGGAATGGTTTCTGCACAACATTCTGCTGCTCCTCCATGAGATAAGGCTATTTTTTCTCATGGTATAACTACACTATATTCAACTTGTTCTTTTAGTACTTAAATTGTTAAAAATATCAGAAGCAGAAGGGACTAAGGCCACCTAAGAAGCACTGCAGAGGAATAGTGGAAATCGATCAATTCTCACATATGTTTTTCTTGTTCTTAGCACTAGTCACATTCTTGTTTACATACTTACATCAGAAACAAACCTATGAGCAATGTATACACGACACCTAGATACTCAGTGCTCTGAAGTAATGGAAAATTCATAACATTAATCTTTAAATGACCCATCTGAAAATTATATAGGGCAATCTGCCTTCAGATGCAGTCTTGCTGTTTGAAGTGAGACATTAACAATAGTTGCTTTTTTTTCTCTGTTAGAAACCCATATTACTCACAGTCCCTAATGAAACAAAAAGGCAAAGGTGATATTTAACTTATTTTCCTCTTAATATTTTAAAATTCATAAACATTAGCTTGCTCATTTGGACTCATGTATTCATGCTTAAGTGCTGGCTTTATTACCAGATTTTCTCCTGTAGATAACTGCTAGAATTAGGAGGGAAAAACCCCTTTTCATGTGTTACAACAGTAGCAAACTCAAAGCTGCAAGGTCCCTCAGTATATGACAATCATAGAATCATAGAATGGTTTGGGTTGGAAGGGACCTTAAAGATCTACTTCCACCCCCCTGTCATGGGCAGAGACTCCTTCCACTAGACCAGATTTCTCAAGGCCACATCCAGTCTCGCCTTGAACACTTACAAGGATGAAGCATTCACAGCTTCTCCGGGCAACCTGTTCCAGTAACTCACCACCCTGATAGTGAAGTTCTTCCTTACATAAAATGAAATGAAACAGTCTTCACCAAATGGCTCAAGGAGCATATTTCTGCCTTCTAGACATCAAACCCTACAGCGTTAATGGGCCCAAGTGGCCAATATTGTTTCCCAATCAAGCTGGCCAGAAGCTAAAAGGCCATTTCCTGGAGCTTACTGACAATGATAGTTGTCCACATCCCATGCTGTGATAATCTTAAAACCTTAGGTAGTTACAATAGCTCATGGTTGGATATATCATAAGCTTGGATTTCCCTGTACATTCTCCTTATGCCACCTGTGTGTGGGCCTATCCAGTCAACATGCAGGAGCCCAGGAGAAACTGTCGCTGTCAATCTCTCAGAGAATATTTCCATGTTTGTGCAAAATGCCCTACATATTCTGGCTGCATCCAGCTCATTTTGCATGCACAAGTCATGGGTGCTAGGCATGTTTGACACACTTCAAGAATGCTTGAGCGAAAATATGAGAGTCCTCCAAGCAGCCAGAGGTTTGAGCTATCCATAGAGCAGCTTGGAGCTCTATTTTCAAATCCTAGGTTTAGTTGATAAGAGGTACCTTTTTGACACTGGGAGTGCTGACTTCCCTGTAGTCATGGGACTGCAGGCTTTGTTTCTGACAAAGCTGTCCTATCCTAGACCTGAAGAAACACTTCTTAATTAAAATGTTTTCAGAAATGTACCAGATTAAAGTTTTAGTTTGGGTGATTTTGCTTTTTCTCAAATTAAAGTTCTATTGAACAATAGCTGACCATCCCTATTTGTTGGTATCCAGATTTCCATTTTGCACACTGAAATCACATTAATTCTGGTATTGTCAAGGCCTTCTCTTACTGCAGATGGCTGTGGAACAAGGTTTGTGCTGTTCTATTTTATTATTTGAAGTAACATAAATGAATTGCAATATAATATTTTATTTAATGGTAGGCATTCCTTGCTATTTATTGCAAATACATTATTGCATCAATACTGAATGAGTTTGTAAGAAGATAGCAAATGAAAGACATAAGTAGCTTCATCATGATAAATTATTATGATTTTGATGTGCTCTTTGTAAAACAACATATCTTTTAAACAGCCTTGTCTGAGAAGACCTCCAAGAAAGCTTGGTTTTCTTTTCTTATAGATATAATTTATTTGGAAAGAAAAAATAGTTAAATCAGCATGTTCTCACATTTAAAAGTTGTAAAACAGATACATATTTTCAATGTGTAAATATATTACATTTTCTGAGCATTTCAAACATGACTATATTTAAGAATTTTATTCCCTGAAAGATTAGTTTTGCCATAATTTGGTACTGTGTTATCTTTGGTATCATCTGCATCACTCTGTAATATGTATTTAAAGGCTACTGTGGACTAGGCTAAAACAGAATACAGATTAAATTGTGACTTGCCACTGTGACAAATGAGTCTGACGACATGGAATTATTTGTTGTATGAATTTTTAAATTAAGTACTTTCATGACCTGTTAAATAACACCAATAAAGATCTGTTGAAGTAGGCATTCACTTTGGAAATATTTATTGTATTATGGTTTTAGATTAATGGATAATACTTTCATTAATATTAACCCATATTGTTGAAGAATATTTCCGGGTTTGCTCACTTAAGTGTATTTACAATCTTTGCAGATTTTTTCCTATCAATATTAGTTTTTAAATCCCTAATTTTCATACTAGCCATCTTCTTCATTTTACTTTCTATTGAAAAACTCAAACTAACAAGACTTAAATTCATATTTACTCCTCATTTGTGAGATATAAGTTTATAATTTCCATATTTTGGTATTTTCTTGCCTTTGCAAGGGCAAATAACTTTCTGTTTACTTTTTACCTCTGGTCTTTACATTATAGCAGGGATTACACAGGTCTGAAAACAAAACCCAAGTTATTTGGAACTGGCACAGTACAAGAAAAAAGCAAGGTTTCAAATCCTGCCACATCTCTTAACTTGGGCTTTTGGGGAGAATATTACTTTTACGTAGGTACACTGTTGTGCTGGTTCAGCCATCATCATTTTATGCTGCCACCAATTGCTTGATCACACAGGCCAACACTGAGCTCAGCAACATCCCCTCAGAAGTCTTCTTTCAGACAGTCCTGCCATAAATTCCTGTGGGCCCAGCTCCTCCACTGCCCACTGTGGTGCCAGCATTGCCTGCTGGACACAATGGACAGAGATGGCTCCCTCAGTGGCCCCTCATATGGAAGGACACCACCAAGAGAGCTCAGCAAAATGCCACCAGCCCCTACAGAAACCACACCCAACAGTAAGCTCCTCTAACTGATCAGCTCCTGGTTGATATAATCCTGGTCTTGCCCACCACCCCAACTACGACCACCTGAGTGAGGGCAGAGCCACAAAGACACAGGTGTGCCAGGTTCTGCCTCTGGAACATGAAGCCAATAGGAAAAACAAAACATTCTGCTAGGTTGTGACTCATTCACAGGTCAGCTGGAGCCTGGGGTCCACAACTCAGTCCCCAGCACTTCGTACACATGGACTAAATTTACATATACATATATATATGTGTGCATTTGTCTGTGTGGCATTTGCAAAATCACTGAATTATACACCGTGACATTAGGATGTTGACTCTGGAGCCATACTGTTTGTTTTTTAAACTTCAGAGATTATTATGGTTAAAATAAATTATACACAAAGCCAGTTGTGTATAATCTGAATTTGGTGGATATCACCATGTTCCAAAAATACATTATAGGTGTATTCATTAGTATCTGATATTTCTTATGTAGGTGACATTACACATTTAAATATCAAAGTGATGTTAAATAGCTGTTATAATGAAAGCAATCTTTCTCCTGATGCTATAACTTCTATAGATTTAAATAATCTGTTAAAAATATTCGGAGTTCTACATAAGCAAGAAATAAGACATGAGTTTTTATAAAACAAACAAAATTCTGTTCACAGTTGTTTTTTTTTCCAGTATATTGATGCTCATCAGTTGGGTACCAAACAGGTAAATCAGTGAGACTGTATCTCAGTAGAAACAGATTTCTCAGTAGATAGATCACAGATTCAAATACCTTTGTAAAATATAGCTAAAATATCAAATTGCTACCTACTTGAACTCAGCTGTAAATATTATAGAATTCAAAGTGCAATTGTACTGTGGAAGAGGAAAAAACACTACAGTAGTGGAAAACATCAGTTCAACAGCTGACACCTACTTCTCACAGATCAGGATTTTGAGGAATCCAAATTTTGGAAAGTCTTATATACCATATAACAACTGATAGGTCTCAGTTTTTTCCTTTTCTATGAATTTTTTTTTCCCTTTTTTGGGGAGGGAGAGGGGGCAAGGGGGTATGGAGATAAGACAACAGAGATTCAATAGTTCAGAGGGGTTTTTTTGAAGTATCGCTTTTGTGAAAGCTGTAGCATTTTCTGGAGCAGAGGTTTCTGGTTTTTTTTACTCTTTTAGCATGCAGTCACAGAAATTGTAGAATTTTAGAAAAGTGCAGGTTAGAGGGAAGCTCTCTTCCAGCCTCCTACTCCAAGTGAGGCCAGTTTCAAATTTGGATAAGGTTGCTTGGGTCTTGTCTGAGCCTTGGATGAGAAGGATGGGGATTCCACATCATCTCTCAGCAGTTTCTTCCAGTATTAAACTACCATCACTATGGACTTTTTTTTCTTTGCATCTAATTGGAATTTCATACATTGAACACTTTAACTATTTCAGTGCTTTTTGTTTCTCCCAGTATATCATCTGCTCCAGCCCAAGACAACCAAATGAAGAGCTTCAAGAAATTTACATGTGTGCACATACACTCACAGGCTCCTATTTCTTCATCCTGTATTTTCTTAACATTTCTCTGGGTTTAGAAAGATAAAAAATGACTGATGAAGTTGTTGAGGTTGTTTTTTCTGCACTACCCTGTCAGTCAACTAAAGCTGAAAACAGTGGAAGTCACAGAGAAAAGTAAGAAAAGAGAGAGAGTGGGAGGTAGAGAAAGAGGAACATTGCATTGCTTAATCTGTAAGGTCCAATTCTAAAAAAGAGGGCAAAGAAATCAGCTGGGGCAGGAAGAAAAAATTGCACCTGATTTTGGATTTTCCATTTTAAAAAATGTAATTTAGGTTGGATTTAAAATAACATTGAAATCTGGTGACCTGGGATTTCTGGGGATATTTTGACTTTGTATAGCTTGCATATAAATACACATATGTTTCTGTGGCACGTGTTTTCTTTTCTCAGGAAATAGGCTTCCCTCGTTGGCTGGCTTCCCTTTACACTTAAGATTACCTCATTATACAAGATGAGTAAGATTAGTGTGTAGGCTCTGATCTTGAAGTGCTTGACCATTTTGTTGGTTCAGTTTACTTAGATAAAACTTTAACTGGCACTTCTGAATCCATTATTCAGCTTCATTATCTGTCTACATTCTTTCAGAGGACAGAATTGTTCATGTGAGCAATTCTGAGTAGGCTTGTTTATTATTTTAAATTAAATATATTTTAATAATGTAAAAATATATCACACCAATTTGCTGCTGCAGAGAAAATACACGATCATGAGCTCAGGTAGGAAGTATCTCCTTGTTTATCCATTTCTCATGTGCTGAGAAATGTTGGGCACTGGGGATATAGTACTTTGAAGTTTCATTTTATTTACAGCATTGATTTTGACCAAGATTTTCAGACGTAGAAGCCAAAGTTGAACTCTATAAACTCAGCTTCAACCTCTAAGTAACTATCTTGAACCACACACGTGAAGTAGAAACTGTCCCATACGTATTCTTGGGACGAGGGGGTTGGACTAAATGACCTTTAAAGGTCCCTTCTGACACAAAGCATTCTATGATTCTGGGTTTCTACAAATATTGTACAAACCTAGAAACGGCGATGTTAACAATCATTTTATTTGTCTTTAAAACATACAAAAGGAGGCTGCCACAGGCCTGTGCAACGCCTATATGTGTTCTATTGAAGAAAGACAAGACTCCTGAGGGTCTGAGAGCAAGCCAATATTTCCCCTCTACATTTTCCTTTAACTCAAGCATTAACATTTAAGCACTCCTTTTTTTTCCCCTGTACTTTTGCACTATAACATTAAGACAGTTGTAATTAAACTCAGTCTTTACTTTCTAAATACCATATTCAACAGCCAGATGAACACTACTGAAAGTTGCATCAATCTCTTTGCTTCCTCTAGGAACTTTACCATTAATGCCTGAAGGAGGGTCAATGAATACTGACTGAAATAAAACAAAACTTTTTTGTTTGACTACCAATCTTAAGAGGTTAAAAAAAAATCTTGCCCACTGTACTGGTTCGGCCAGGACAGGGTTAATTTAGTGCAGACAGGCTATTCCATACCACGCTGACATCATGCCCCAGGGCCAGTTCCATGGTGTGACTCGTGGCGTGCGACTGGTCTGCTCGGGTCCATCTGTTTGTCCACACAGCATCCCTTATTTTGTACATTGCTTTTCTCACTGTTGTTATTGTTGTTGTTACTGCAATTTGTTTCTTATGTGTCACTCTCCTTATCTCAACTCCAAAAGAATTCTCAGGCAACCCTGCTTTCTCTCTTTGTCCGAGTTGGGGGACAGCAGCAGCAGCCACGTACCTCAGCTGCTGGCAGGGACTGAACCGCTGCAGCTTTACTAAACCACCACACCCACAAAAAAAGAAAAATCAAGAATGACCCCAAGATTTCTTTTATTCCCTGTGGTTTTCTGGTTTGGCCAGGACAGGGTTAATTTGGTGCAGCCAGGCTATTCTATACCATGCTAACATCATGCCCCTGGGTCAGTTCTGGTTCCGAGGGGTGGGGAGGTGGGGGATTGGTGGGGGGCAACTCATTGTCTGTGATCCATCTGCTCGGGAGCATCTCTTTGTCTGTGCAGTATCGCTTATTTGTAGATTTCTCTCTTACTGTTGTTATTGCTGTTGTTACTGTGATTGTTTCTTATGTGTCACTGTATTAAACCCTCCTTATCTCAACTCAAAAAGGCATTTTGAAACTCTCTTCTCTGTCCGTGGTGGGGGGGCAGTGGCAACTACCACGTGGCAGCCGTGGGGCTTGGTTGCCGGTGGAGACTGAATCGCTGTGTCTCTACTAAACTACCACAGTGGTAAACAGGATTTTTTATTTTTCTGCTTTTAATGCCCACTTCATTTGCTATGCTGTTACTGAGTCTTACATATTCATGGATTGGGGTGATTTCTGGCACTTCCTCATTAGGAGGTTTCACTGAGATTATGCTGAGTCTCCAGATTGTCCTCAAATTCCAGGAATCACACTAATATTTTCTATCAGTCTCAATGTAGTGTTTAACTCTGAACCAGTCTCCTATTGCCCTCTGTCCACTTCTTCTGCAGTTCCAGTCATTCAACACCCTCCTCCTCTCAGCCTTAGGGAGCACCATGAATTTCACAGCAGGACCAGACTGAAATGGGTGAGAAAGTAGGCTAGGCGGCCAGGAAAGACTGAGATTTAGCAGCACTGAATATGTAGCCCTGGGCCTTATTTACTTAACTCCATTTACCCTTTTCTGAATACTCAATTATTAATTTCCTTGTGGACTTTCCTTTCATGATTTTAGTCCCTCGATGTCAGGGTGAATAATTACAGTGAAAGCTGTTCACAGCCTCAGCCTCTTCATGATTTAACATGACTTGAACAGATAACCTGAGAAACTCCAGCATTGGAAAGTTGCAAAGAGATATTTTGTAGTGTGTTTCTTATTTTTTCACAGAGGTCATATACACAGAACTATCTTTTTGTGGTAGACTACTAAGTCTGGCAAATTTCAGCTTCAAGTATTTCTAATGATGCTCTGAAAAAAAAATCATCTCCTTGCAGATTCATGGAACAGAAAATTTAATTGCATCAATTAGAAGATGGAAATATTCCAAGTAACAAATCCCAAGATTTTAAAAGTAGAAGTGTCCAGCGACCTGAATAAAATGTCACTTACTGATGACAACTGGAAATACCCTTGTTTTCCCTCCCCTCATCACCTGCCAAGAAAATATCCCACAGTGTCTAGAACCATAGTTTCAGAATTACTTTTGGAGGGGAAAGAGAGGGTGTGGATGGGCGACTGTAAGATGTTTAAATAGCAGGTTTAAATCATAGAATCGTAGAATTATTTTGGTTAGAAAAGAACTTTAAGATTATCAACTCTGAACATTAACCTAACTCCACCAAGTCCACTGCTAAACCACGCCCCTAAGCACCATATCTAGAGGACTTCTAAACAGGTCCAGGGATGCTGATTCAACCACTTCCCTGGGCAGCCTGTTCCAGTGCTTGACAACCCTTTGAGTGAATATTTTTTTCCTAATATACAATCTAAACCTCCTCTGGTGCAAATTGAGGCCATTTCCTCTCGTCTTACCACTCATTGCTTGTGAGAAACAACTGGCACCCACCTCTCTGCAACCACATTTCAGGTAGTTGTAGAGAGCAATAAGGTCTCCCCTCAGCCTCATTTTCTCCAGGGTAGAAAACCTCAGTTCCCTCAGCCGCTCCTCAGAAGACTTGTGCTCTAGGCCCTTCACCAGCTTTGTGGCCCTTCTCTGGACCCACTCCAGCACCTCAATGTCCTTCTTAGAGTGAGGGGCCCAAAACTGAAAACAGGATTCGAGGTGCAGCCTCACCAGTGCCAAATACAGGGGGGATGATCCCTGCCCTAGTCCTGGTGGCCACAGTATTTCTGATACAAGCCAGGAGACTTTTGGCCTTCTTGGACACCTGTGCAGGACTCAGTACTTGGCTTTATTGAAGCTCATAAAATTGACCTTGGCCCATTGGCCCAGCCTATCCTGATCCATCTATAGAGCCTTTCTACCCTCATGCGGATCAACAATTCAGCCCAATTTTTTGTTGTCTACAAACTTACTCAGGGTGTACTCTATCTCCTTATTGAGAGCATTGATAAAGATATTAAACAGGAGTGACCCCAATACTGAACTCTGAGGAACACCACTTGTGACTGGCCGCCAACTGGATTTAACTCCATTCACCACCATCCAACTGGATT
This sequence comes from Eurystomus gularis, assembly GCA_013400335.1. Lineage (NCBI taxonomy): Eukaryota > Metazoa > Chordata > Aves > Coraciiformes > Coraciidae > Eurystomus > Eurystomus gularis. The sequence continues at coordinate 7,348 of VZZY01010707.1, read as the reverse complement.
TAAGATCCTACCTACCTTTAAAGATTTTTATCAGCTGCAAAGATGGCAGAAAAAAGACTACACTGGGGAGGTCTGTTGGGTTTCACTCAGCACATACGAGAAAAAGCTGCCAAAAGCAGTAAGATTTCACTCTCTTTGTGAATGACAAGTATCCTTACACATTTCTTGTCTTTAATTTCTTGTCTCTTTAGTTTGACCAGAGAATATATCCCTCATCCTCTAAACTTTTCCTTGACCAGCTCCATGTTCAGGAGAACAATCAAAGTTATTAGGAAGCACGCTTGGACAAAGAAAGATCTCTTGAAAAAAATTCAGGCAGAAAAGGAAGCATACAAAGATAGAAACTGGACTGGGCCACCCAGCAGAAACAGAGAGAGGGGTCTAATCACGCAGGGAAGGGGTTAGAAAAGCCAAAGACTATCTGGAATTTAATTTGGAGACATCATGAAAGGCAACAAGAAGGGCTTCCACAGATCCATCAGTAATAAAAGGAAGACTGAGGAAAATACAATCCTGGTGCTGGATGGGAGCAGGGGACCTCACGGCAAGGGGTGTGGGAAAGGCTGAGGCACTCCTTGAGTCCTTCACCTCAATTTTCTTTGTTAAGACTTGCCTTCAGGATTCTCAGATCCCTTAGATCAATGGGAAAATCTAGAGCAATGCAGATTTACACTTCAGTAAGGGAAGATGTAGTTAGGGAAAAGTTAAACCACTGGACATACAGAAGTCCACGGGACCAGATGGTACGTATCCATGGGTGTGAGAAGTTGGCCAATGCCACTGCAAATTCAGCTCTGTTGTCTTTGGAAGATCAAGACAACCCAAGGACAGGAAGAAAATGAATGTCAAGAAGTGCAAGAATGTCCAGGAAACTACAGGCCTGGGAAGATGATGGAACAAATCCTTCTGGGAGCAATTTCCAAAGCTACCCAAGGACAGAACGATGATTTCAAATAGTCAGCAGAAGCTGTCAAGGGAGAAATCGTGCCTAACCAACCTGAGAGCCTTCTACAATTGAATTATTTGCCCAGTGGATGAGGAGTGATCAATGGATAGTTTAATCTTGGCTTTAGAAAGGCTTTCAACACTGTCTTCCATAACATCCTCATTGACAAACTGATGAAATAGGGTGTATATAGGTGGATGATGAGCTGAATTGAAAAGGCCAGTCACTAGTACTGTACCCAAGAGAACAATACTGTAGCTAGTATTATTTACCAACTTCATTAATGACCTAGATGATGGGACAGAGTGCAAGTTTGCAGATAATAAAAACTTGGAAGTAATGGATGATACACCAGATACTCACACAACCATTCAGAAGGACCTTGACAGGCTGAAGAACTTGGCTGACAGGAATCTCCTGAAGTTTAGCAGAGGGAAATGCCAAGCTGCATCAATCAGCTGTGGCTGTTAGTCACAATGGAGAATTGAGCTTTTTTTCTATTATCTGCTTTATAATTTCATGCAATATCTCATTTTTATTTTGAGAGAAGGTAAATAGATATTTATATAATCATCCTTCAAATGACCTCTTTTTGACTGAGTTGATATTCAGTAGTAGGTGACCCACTTATTTTTTGGAAAAGCAGTTGATGATAAAAAATATGTATACTTTTAGTGAAATCCCTTCTGCTTACAAAGGAAATGAATAGTTTTTTTTTTTTCCCAGAATATGGGAGAACACAAGGAAAAAAAGAGGTGAAACAAAGCTTATGAGACAAATTCATCAAATAAAATAAAAATAGTACCAACAAGCAAGTCACTGAAGAGCCCATCTTCCATCCCATTATCAATAGTGTCAGATATTTTGTCAGGAAAGCGAAAAAAGCGTATAACTTCTCTTTGTTTCAAACTCCTGCTATGCTTGCCATTGAAAATACAGCATTTCTGGATTATACATAAACAGTAGGATACTGGTAATATGTGGAAGGGAACTAAGAGAACATGAGATAAATTATCAAAGGAGCCCACAACTTGATCTGTTACAAAAAAAATGAGAGATGTTTAAGTGATGTTGAAGCAACAGTAAAAGGGAAAGTTACTTATAACAATATCATTACATAGCAAGACTCCTGTAATTCTCTTAACACTAAGAAGAAATCTGAATGCTGCCTTTTTTTTTTGTCCTGACATTTTCAAAGTACCAAAAAGCCCACCGAAATGTGACACTGTGACTTGTCTCATTTTTTATATACAACGATTGAAATGATGCAAGTAGACAACACATGTGAGATGTGTCTAGGAGGAGGAATTTGGAAAAGAAATCCTAAATGCAGGACAGTGGCCTTCATCCTGCAGCTCACCTCATCCTGCTAGCCACAAACCTTTCTTTTCTCCCTCCTTTCTCCACTATGCTACAAGCATTATTTCCTGCCTGTCTTCAGAGGAGATCCTACTTGCCTTCCTGTGTGTGCCAGGTCTCTGGAAAAGGAAGAAATATAAAGATGTGACAAATGATGGGTGAAGTTCTCGGACAAATGGCTTGCATATCTTTTGTTGTACTAGTTCAGAGGTTGTGGTGGAAGCGTAACGAATATGGATGAAAGTTGGACTTGAGTTTTTACTAGTAAATGCTATTGACCCCTCATGGATGATTTGGTCTTCAGAGTCCTTTCTAGTAAGAAAAGGACCTGAACTCTCCTCCTTTCTTAGGCCTCACTGGTGGACTGTATACTCTGCAGTAGCTTCCTTTACTAACAGGACACATTCTCTTTACCTAATATTTTTAATGTCTGCGGTAATTTAAAGGGAAAGGTGAGCCACTACTGTGACCAAAGATCAAAGGTGACAAATAGCTACCAGGATTTGAATTGCGTGAGTGACTTTGCACCAGCTGCCCAGGATTTGCCTGCCTGTTTCCATCATATATTTCTATGCAATCATTTAAGGGACAATATGTCTCTGTTATGAAATGGGACATTTTACAACAGGAAAATGGCACACTCTGCAGCTTACTTCAAAACTCTGTTTTACAGGATTTATAATAATTTGGGCTAATATTACACAAAGACTGTCAAATCCCATTCTTTCCTAGAAAACTTACACCAGTTTTTACACTTGACTTAAAAAGTTGTGAGCTAGGAGAGAACCACAATCTGGACACTTCCTACTTTGAAACCTCAGAGAAATAATGTAAAACTGAACATTCAAATCAAGTGGTGGTATGACAAGCAAATTCTCTAGAGCTAAGTGGGGCAGAGCCAGTGGAGAACATATTCACCTTCTGAATTAGGCTCGTTTTACAAATCATCCTCTGGAGTCTAGATCTTCATAGAACTTGAAGAGTTCTAGAGAGAAAAGAGAGATCTAGAACCTTGCCCCATCCATTCTCTCTGTCCCAAGGGCTGAAATCAGCCTTTGCAGAACTCGCGCCCCTGAAATAATATTTTCAAATTTCTATTAACATTCTTTTCTGACTTATGAAAGTTGTAATGACTCACAAATTGCGTGGGGTGCACTAAAATATGCTCAGCATTAGGGAAAAATGTAGATGCTGAAAAATGCATGTAGGCACTCAGGCTTTTCTTGGTAAAAAGTGTTTAGCCATGAAGTTATTTTGCATTAAGTGGTAATAACATTAGATATTTCTAAGAAAGTTTTTGTATAAAAGATACACTTTAAAAATATATTTAAAATAATGAGAAAAATATTATATGCATTTTCAGCCTATAACTTCCCACACTAAACAATCCAAGCAAATGAATGGTGGTTATTTAGAGAAAACTAATGCCTTATGTACTACTAAGCCACAAATGTACTACAATTCATGGCTTCAAGGTTTATGAGCTACTCATGTTTAGATGGATCAGTCAATCTTTCTCTGATCAATCTACATGTGCATCTGCCTGAAGTTCTATTGTGTGAATCTATACAGTGTTTTACTATTGCTGGTATTATAAATTATTTGTTCTGCATATTGCATTTTACCTCACAATAACTACTGGAAATTTCTAATGTCAGAACGATGTCCCTCTCCACACTGAAATGTTCATTATGTTAGAAGCAGAGCTTGTATTTATGGTTATAGCTCAAAGGCAGTATACTTTCCTGTTTTCTTACATGTTTATTTAATTGCTATATAGTTATGAAATGGGTTATTAATGTACCTATTTAATTAGAAGCTCTGATTACTGCCCTCCCCCCTCGCAAATAGTAAAACTGAGTGATTTTCATATATGGTTCATAGTGATTCTGAAGACTTTAAATACATTCACAGGCAAGCTACTGTAGTAGACACACAGTGGTGGTGGGAGGGGGTGTCAGCTTTTAATTGTAACTGTCTTGCAGAGTGGTGTTGTTTTAATATCCTGTATAGATTTTTATGTAATACACTTACTTGCAGGCAGCCTGAAGCAAGAATCAATTCTGTGAAGGATTCTTCTTTTGTTAAAAGCCAATCTTGTTTTAATGATGCATGAAGAAATATTCGAGCATTGACATTTTTCTGTCAGGTTTCTTTTGAAAAATCAATTAAGATAATACTGCTTTGACCTAGTTATCTAGTTAATGCTTATTAGGAATGTAATATGATTTACTGTCAGCATAATAATTTTTGTATCTTATCCCATTAGCTTGTGCATATTTCAAAGTGTATTACACAATGGTCACTTCTTAAAATGTAATGTAGCAGAATACATTAATTACATTGACTAGGATCATTAGACAGAAACTCTCTCATTGGCTCTTTGTATCAAATTTGTATATCATCCATATCAGGTCAATTCACTGTATACTTGTCTGAAAAGTGTTTCTGACCAAAAAAAGTTTTTAATTGGACAAAACGTCTTTGTTTCATGTCTACAATTTTTTTATGTTTACTTCTTCTTGGGCTAAGCACACATGATCACCAAATAAATAAATAAATAAATAAATCCTAAGAAGTGAGATTTTTTTGAAATCTGATAGGTCATAAAACAATGTGGGTAGCTACACGAGAGGACTGACATAGGAGCTCCAAAACCACAGTAAAGCACTTGATTTGGTAGTGGTAAAAATTAAAATGATTGGTCTTTATTGTTTTGCATTTCAGCTGCTTAGTGTTAATGGAAAGGTCAATAAAGGAGTTGCCATACTGTGGCATAAGTGAGGAACTATTGATTCCTATCCATTTAGTGGTCAGTGTTAACCAAAACCAAACACTTTTAACCTTGTTAAGCAGAACAGAAATTAAATCTTCCCATCACTTTCAGAGCAGCGGTCTATCTCAGAACACTACTGCAGTTTGACATTTTTGTGAAGTTTATCCACTTCCACTGTGCTAATGGTCTGTGTGAAGTTAAGAGAGTGGAAAGGAAGGGTGACTGACTGTTTTGTAGATCTTAGTGAAAGAAATACCTTAGTGTGGCAAGAGGCAGTAATGATCTTTCTCATAGCACGAAAAGGTCTTTCTTTTAGTCCAGAGAAAGCATTTGTCAGGTAACTTCAAGTGCAGAACATTAATGATCTATACTCCTGCATCACCATCATTATGTGTTTTTCTTTTGCAAAAATTGCCCTTGATTTCATGTGATTGACTTGGATTTAATTTGATTATCCAGCTAGAAACACATGTTGTAGTAGTGAAGACAATATCTATCTTAAGAAAAACAGGAAACATCATTTCTGCAGACAGTGGATACATTCAAAGGAAAAAACCCACAAACTTTTACAAATATATATATTTTTTTAACACAAGGGAACTATTTTGAACCACCTCACCAAAAAGATAACTGGAGTGCCATACATTATCACTGGAAAGAAGATGAAATAATAAGGTGCTCTTTTTTTCTTCTTTTCTTAAAATAAAAAACCCCAAAACTCGCCTACACATTTGGCCTCTTATTGATTTCCTGAATTTCATATTATTTCTCTACATTCTTTTTCCATTGAGCCAGAGTAGCTGAGGCCACCGTATTGCTGTCATACATCATTTGAAATGCACCTTTGTAACATTTGCACTCTAACAAAAGCCACCACGTTGCATAGATTGACATGATGAATATGTGCTGAAAGTTTCTAGAAGAATTTGATCTCCTTTCTTCTAACACTTATATAAAATAGAAGAGGATAAAAATGAAGAAATGCTTTCTCCATATGTGTTTTTCCCTAATTTAACTTACACTTACATGCATTTAGGGTAGTTATACATATCAGCAAATCTTTTTTCTACATGTCATCAGAAAATTCAACAATCTGGAAGATTTTAGACAGCTTAATGTAGACAATTTGTCTTAAGCCTGTGAATATCTTTCTGTGAATACAATGGCATCTTGAAATCCTTAAGTGATGGTGATAACAGTAAGATGGGTCCTGACTTTCCTTGGATAAATAGAGTGCATGAAAGAAATAAATAAAGAAATAAGAAATGAGTCAGGATACTGGATTTTAAGATTGGCATTGTTTACAATCCACAAAGGAATCAGAGAGAAAAGAACAGCCTCATGCTATCAGTTATTCTTATTTGCACGTAAACTCTGATATTAGGATTCATTTTTGAGCATGTCACTTTTTAGCTCCTAATTAATTGCAATGACAGCACTGTGTGTGTCTGTTTATAGGAAAGATGCTGTTGTGGCTGAGGTTTTAATTATATTAAATATTAATCATGAATTGAAATTGGAAACCTTAAATTATTGTTTAATGATCAATGATCAAACGCATAATCAAGATAAAGAAAATTAGGATGGCAGACAGCAACATCACAATTTGAATTTTATATTATTAGTCTTCTGCCTAACTAGGCACTTTTCTTGAGTATCTGAACTGTTTTGCCTTTTAACTGTGCTTGCAGTTGCTATAGTGATGGCATAATTTCGTAATGGTCTAAAAATGACACTGGCATAGATACTGACAGATAGGAATTAATTCACTAACAAGTAATTATGTAGCGAAATGTTGACTGCCATGCAGAAGGTGCACTGTGACACATTTACTGTTTTTCAGGGATGGCAGTAACATTAGCGTTGGTCATTAGTGGTAGACATCTCCGTACAGTGTTGGATACAGACTTATATG
>VZZY01010706.1:0-20547 GCA_013400335.1 Eurystomus gularis | reverse complement strand
GCAGAAAAGGCCTGGACCCTGTGAAAGTGCTACTCAGCAGTAAATAAAACACCTCTGTATTTTCCACTCTGTTTCCAGCACAGATCCACACCATAGCCCCATACCAGCTAGTATGAAGATAATTAACTTTATCCCATCCGGAACCAGCACAACAGGGTATAGAGGAGCACAGCTGCACCAGTACTTTAAGAAATGTTTCCTCTCCCCCTGTGAATGGTTGAAAGATGGAATATCAATACCACTCTTACATATCAGCAGTGCAAATTGTAATAGAAAATAACTTGTTTCAGACTGTTTCTTACCATTTTATTAAAGATCAGATCAAATGTGTCTATTCTCAGCACATCCACTTTATCCCAATACAAGACACACAAAATCGTATTTTAAAGCACGGGAGAGTACCCATCTGTTGCATGATGATTGACAGAAATCCCATTTCTAAAAGCTGAAATGGCAGATGGCCTTTTTTGATCTCCATCAGATGGATTTGTCATAATATGAAATGTGGCCTTTCATTTGACATGTTCTTTCTCATTGATTTCCAGATGACAAATAACTAAGAAATGCACTGAGAAATAAATAATGACCCTGTGCCTTGATTCATAAGGACTGGAGATTTTACTGAATTTTAATTTAAATTTTCAATTAAATTATGATATACTGTAAGAAAGTCAGCTTCACAGGGGTTTTGAAATGGCTCCTTTAATTGCCCCGTGTAAGAAACACTTCTGAAAGCAAAACTTCTGCAGAATGACGATGCTGTTATTGCTGTAGAGTTCAGGTTCCGGGCAACTTTTCTAGAAACTGTGGACATATACCGCAGTAAACATACCTATTTCAGTGAAATTATTTGGAATGTGGCTTTAGTATCTGGTTCTTAGTGTATACTTTTATTCCTGAATACATATATCTATTTACAATAGTCAGACTTTAGGTTTTACTTATATTCTAAAGCAGGGGAAGAAAACTTGCAGAAGACAGGGACGCTGATTTTCTTAAAGGAAAAAAAACATAGTCCATGATCACGGTTATTCAAATACCATAAAAATCAAGTTAGCAACCAATTCTGCTAGGCAGGAAAAACAGTTTTCTCTACACCCAGTCTTGGCACTGGAGTTTACTTTGTAGGCCTTTAGAATACTAAAGAAAAGGGAAAAAGATCACTCTCCTGTTTTTTCAACAATCATTGCATGGTTCCAATATGTACTACAAAGGGTCTGATTTTGATTCCTAACAGGAAAACTCTTTGAAAGACTGCTGAAGGTATGTACGCTCAGCTGATTTTGTCACCTACTTACAGTTAACATGATGGAAATTACTTAGAATAATGTCTTTATACACCAAGATAGCAAACAGTTATTTTAAGTGTGCCTTCTACACAACACCTGCTAAACCATTGGTAATAATCAATTACTTTTAAAAGTGATTCTGCTAGTAAATAATGTAGGAATGAGATCAAGCCTTCCTTGATAACTGCTCTTGTTGCTGGCAAAGCATATCTAAAAGGAGACTGTCTTCTTTTGAGGTTCCCTTTCTGCCTCCTCCTCCATGATAACTGGTGGAAATGAACATGAGCAACACATAGAAAAGCATCTATAGCCAAAGATGCAGCATAAAAAGATAGTCTTTATGTAAAACTTTTCTGAAGTAAACAACTGGTGCAGAAGCACAGAAAGGCCATAGCAGTGAATGTAGTGAGAAAGCCACAAAAAAGATTAAGCAAGGAAAAAGACCTATTTGCCATACAATAGAGTAATGAGGAATTAAACTGTGATGCCCTCAGAGTTAGGGCATGCACCAACAGGAGCCAGAGTCCTACCTCATTTACAGTGGACCTGCAACTATGTCAGTACTGCCCACTTGACAGATTCCCTTCAGATACCCTGGAGAGAGACAAGGGGAAAGAAACACCTAAAAAACAGAGCAGAATTCTTTCCACAGTGAACCTCTGTGTTGTATGAGATCCAGGATCGATTTCAGTCACAGCAGCGAGGAAAGGAGTATGTCTTAATTTTAAAGGAATGTAATAGTTTTACCAGTCTCATGCTTTTCAGTATTACAGTACTGCAGAACCTGAAAGAGTACATTAAACACGCATTAATGCAAAAATGTGTGCAGACATTTCTCTGTTCTCATTAATCTCTTCTACTGTGTTTATTGTATCATTTGATCTTACATTAACTTCTACTCCTACACTTAGAGGCATCCTCCTCAACATTCTCCTTCTTCAAAACACACAATCTCCCCAAAAACACACAGTAAGCAAATCTCCAAGCTAGAAATCTAAGCTTTCATTGCACGTACTCTCTGAATTGGTTTAGTGTGCTGGTAAATTGAGCTGGTAAATCAGAAAATACCAGCACTGCATGAGATATCTCGTCATTCCATCCAAAAAATTGTTCTCTACAGAAGCATGTGCCCTTTTCTGGATCCTTTGTATTTGCAAAACCATTGTACTTGTGCTTTTGACCATTCAGTAAGAACACATTTCAGATCACTTTCTGAGGACTAAATAAGGTCATGGTATTAGAGCATCCTGGTTTGTTGAGACTTTTGCCAGTCCATGGTACACTGAAGTACAGTCAGATGGTCTCTAAAGGAGACTGTAGACTTAATAAAATGAGTATGAAACCTTCATTCTGGAGTCAGCTCAAGATCCATCACCAACTCCAGTAGCATCCACACAAGATCCTTGCCCTAATGAATAATCACAGATAGAAAGACTTAGAAGGAGACCTGAAAATTTCAGCCTCAGATGTTCATGACTTCTCCTCAGTGATTTGAAACTTTAGATCATTTGATTCCAATAACTTCTACCGATTAGTGAATACTTTACAATTCTTGGAAACACTTCATAATACAAGTACTTAATGCCCATTAAAATAAACTACTTGAACCAGTTTTAGACTAATATTAAGATTCCATCTTGAATTCATCCTGTCTTTAAACCCACTTCATTCCTCATGTCTTCCTAACACAGGGCCTGCAGACTCACTAGATTTGTGTCATTATCAAAACATAATTACTTTGAAGACCGCAAAACAATGCAGATCTATGTGTTCATTTTTTTAGAAGTTTTTGAAGTGAATTTTGAAGGAATGTCAAAATTATTAGGCTGAAAGCTTTTGATAACAAAAATCATTATTTAATTCAGGACAACAAACTTCCTGAATATGACAGTGGAAGATTTGGCTGTTAATCCCATCAGTTTCAACTAACCAGATTAGACAACTAGAACTTTACAAATGAAAAGGATACAGAATCTTAGCTGTAATTATGACTTGTTTACATGCAAACTCTTTTTAACTCTCTAAATTGAATTCATCATTGTAGTTGTAGAAGTATAGAGTGTCCAAGATCTGCAAAGGACCTTGGATAAGAGCTCCTAGGCTGTGTTAAACATGCCACAGAAACTGTTATCTGTAGCCATGATAGACCAGGGAGCTGCAATTCCAATTCTGGGTACAACTAAAGTCATTCTTCTGCATGCAGCACTTACAGAAATTATCCTTTTCAGGAAAAGGCTGCCAATAAGCACTACAACCAGCAAAAATATCCAAGATTGATAGGGGTGTAAAGATATGATAAAAATTTTCCAGTATTTAAGATGCTGAAGAAAAAAGAAACTAGTGTTTATTCCATGTCCTCAACAACTGAGCTGAAAAGTATTGGTCCAATACGGGAGCACAGAATTTTCTGAATTATAGTAGAAAGCACTGGCATAAACAGGAATATTTCCATTGCTGGAGGCTTCTAAAAGTGGTTGAAAAAACCCGTCACTGAAGAGCAGAGGGCTGGACTGTCTCTCCTCAAAGACACTCCAACTCCCATTATTTACTTCTAGTCAAAATATAACAAAAAAAAAAAAAAACCAAAAAAAAAAAACAAACAAAAAAACAACCATAAAAATATGTAAATATTCTGGTGTGTTTAAAACCACTCAGCTTCACTGCTAGATATCTTTTCTATCATGCTACAGCCTATGACAGGCAAAGTAGAGAGTTATTGAATGGAAAATCTGATTCTGGTAACTATCTGCAGGATTTTGAAAGATTTAGGGGAAAAAAAAAAAAAAGTAGACTTGAACCACAGAGAAACAGCCCTTAATCCTGGCATAACCTAACCAGAGAGATACACAACTCTACTGTGAAAGAAAGCTCATATTTTCCTCCTCAAATGGAGATAGTTTAAAACAATGCCATTTTAGTGGCAGCCAGTGAGCATTTTCTTTGGCAAGGAGCAGGACAGCAAACCATATCTCACATGGTGGAAGGACAGTCATACAGAAAATCGGATGCATTCAAGCTCCCTGAAAAAAAAAATCAGCACTGATTTAGGGAGCAGTGGTAATATATCACTAAAAAACTGAAAAAAAACACTTTACAGTCCTTTGAAATAGGACAGTGCTCTGGCCAGCCTTCTTGCCAAAAGCCACCTGAGATGCTCCACAGCAGGATTAATTTAGCTTTATGCTAACATGTCTAAGTGCCTTTGGAAAGCACTGACTTGCAACACACCAGCTTGTAGTTGGCGTGTTGCTAGACATCTAGCATGCAGCTTTCTGCATCTGCTCCAGCAGGCATCTGCTGCGCTGCTGCAGAGTAATGCTGGGCAGAGTTATATCCAGAACACACTGTTTTACTGTTTTAGCAGCACCAAGACATACAAGGCTCCCTGCATCAGTTTCAACTTTCCATTTTGTAACATTTTACTTTTTAAATCAGCTTCAAAAAAGGCGCAAAGCAAAGCTTAGTTTATCACTGAATAAGAAGAGAGCCATAATGAGCCCTAACGCAAGAAAGTGTGATAAAACCTGCTTAAATGATCAGTCCTTTCTAACAAAGATTCACTTCTCATGTGGGTTATACTTGGGTAGAAGAGGTCACACAGCTTCTTGCAGGAAACCTCAAAAGCAGCACTATAGGCTCCTCCAACCAATGGGAAAGTGGCTGAAAGGCAGCAGCATCCCTACTAACATGATGGAAACACCTATTGTTTAAATGAGTGTGTGTACCACAAGGTGGTATGATTAGAGACCTTTTGTTTATAATCCCATCACACAATGGGATCACACAGTTCGTATGAGGAAAAGTCTGCATTTTGTAAGCCCAGCCATGAAAAATGAGTTCTTACGCTCATGGTCTTGGTTATGGATAGATATCCATATATATTTGTATATATATATTTGTATATGTATTTGGATATATAAGGATATACATATGCACATTTATAAAGCCAAGTGAGTATAAAAATAATTGAAATCTTAAGAGTCTCCTAATTAATAGTCCAGGTCTAACTGTTACAGAGAAAGAAATAATATGTCACACTCACTTCTTGATTTCCCCCCTCCTCTTCTCATGCTTCCACTGCTCCTCCAGGTCTTAAGGCTGGCAATTTTACTTCGGTGGGGGGAATTAGAGCAAGCTGTCAGCTTCTGAAGTCCTCTGCCAAAAGAAATGTGTTTGTGTTGGTGGTTTCTTCTTCTCTCTGGGATCCTCTTGGTGTCTTTCATACAATTTCCACAATGCTTATACAATTTTTGGTTTCTTCGTTGGTCTGCAGCTTCACGCTACATCCCAATTTACTACAAAGGGTGACTTGTATGTTCGCTACTACTCTTTTTTTTTCTTTGTTACCCCTAAAACCAGTTTTGTCAAGCTTTAGATGTGCATTTCTTTAACTGACCATGAATGAGTTTCTCATAGCTTTGGGGTCTCAAGTGCCAAGCCTATGCCTCAACCTTTATAATCCCAGACCAGTACTCTGTACTCCTCTATATTCTGTGCCTCCACTTCTCCATTTGCTCTCAGAAGAGGCCTGTGTTTTCTAATGCCACATCATTGTGTCAGATGTGTAAATATCTCACTCTACATAGAAAAACTACTTGCTGCTGTTTTCTAAATAAAGCTACAGTCACCAAAAATAAAAGCAAACAAGCAAAAAAAAAAAAATCCTCAGAGATACCTGATCAATTAGAGAAACTGATTTCAGAGTTAAGCCAAGGAAAACAAAACAAAAGACAAAAGACAAAGCTCAGACAAACCTAAATACTGAGACCTTGTTAATGCAATAGCAAGTTTACAATCTGCCACCAGCAGTGTCAATACTGCCTTATAGGGCGATATGCAGTTAACACAGCAGAGAGCCATGGTGTTGGGCTCTTCTGTGCTTCTAAGCGGCATGGGGCTCAGCCTGACCAAAAGACAAGGCACCGTTTTCCTACATAATTTCTTTCTTGCGTTCCGCTTCTTTCACCCAAGCAGAAGCATTCCTTCATAAGTTCTTTGAAAACTTTTGCAAGTCTTTCAAGATCAAAACATTTTTAATGAAGTCAGATTTGGAAATACTCCAACCAGAAAGTAGAATGCATTTTTTTGAAGAGTTGAGTTAAGAACTTTTTTTTTTTTTTCCTTTTTCTCTCTTTTTTTCCCTCTTTTGTCTTTTTTACCTGGTAACATCATTTGCAGTTTCTTACATTTATTCTCAGGCTTAGACCAATTGACATTAAGGAATGCCCTCTAGTACAAATGCCCTTACTGACCAGCACTGTATCTGTATGTCAGCTTCTGGCATATTCATCCATTGCAGCATCTTGCTGTGAAACCCTTATGGTCCCTTTCCTACCAACCTCTTTGTAATCCTTTCCACACATCTTCCCCCTCTCCTTCCCCATCAGTAATTAATGAAATCAAAGTGACACAGCCCAGCTGAATCCTGCTTGCTCTTCTCTGTATATTGCCCCCTCCTTCAGATTCCAGCTATCTAATTTCTAACTAATACTCTTCTCTGCCTTGGGATCTCTCACTCATTCTCAGGAACTCTTCTCAATCCATGGGTTACGGTGTTTCAATTCATGATTTTTCTGGACAAGCAGATGTGAACATGTGCTGTGGAGCAATTCCTTTGAGAATGCATTGGATTTATTGCTCATGCATAAGCTGTCTGCACAGTGTGTCTGATGTGCAGCTGTGCAGGGCTCATGCAATGAACTGTAGAGTTGATCAGCAAAATATCTGTGCTCAAGGAATTCAGGATGCAGGTGATGCCAAGCAAGTTGATGGATTCCTGCAAATCCTAGATTTTTGTTGAATAAATCCATATTTGAAACAAATGCTCACAAGTCCCAAGATAAGGCAAGGAAAAAGACATGCCCATGGACACGGGGGTGGGTATATGCTCATCTTCTGAGTTACATCTATTTCTTTTCACTCTCCAGTTCCTCCACACTTCTTGCCACCTGTACTTCTGCCACAATGTGACTCCTCTGGATCCGCAGCTGGGTGTCCTTGCCCAGCATACACAATCATGAATCTCAGTTCTCTCCTATTCCCTAAACCTCTTCCAGACTGGTCCTTATTTTCTGCCTTACACAAGACTTTCTCTCTCCTTTCTCCATTCTGTAGCCTTTCTATGAGACCTCCCTATAAAGCTTGCCTCATTCCTGTTGGGGTTCAAGCTACAGTGAAACTTCTGTCTCTGATATGTAGCAGTAGAAGATAGCAGAGATTCTCAACCCTAAACTCCAGAAGATTTGTTATCTCCCTGCTGAATTTCTTCCCAAACACTTTCTTCTAGTATTCTGTTTGCAATAGGAAAAATAAAGAAAATCAATTAGATCATGTTAGCCAGACCCTTGAACTTTCACTGAGTTACAAAATTGATCAGTTTTAAAGTCATCGTGTTACAAACAAAAAGAAATGCCATTGAGACAAGGCAGACTCCTCTACCTCTGCTTTTAACTCACCCAATTCTTTGCTTCATTTACCCAACGATTGCTAGACAACACAGTAATAGCTAAGCAGCTCAGACCGTCTGATAGTCCCTCTTTATTACGCACTTACAAACAAAAGTCTTTCCCTCTGGGAACTCAAAAATCTATGTTTTAAATAAAGCAAGTTTAGTGACTAAACATGCCAGAGACAAAAGGGAGAGCAAACATATGAGAAGTGACAAGGTTTGAATTAACTGTTAATATTGCTTAGTTACGTACCTAAGTAACTAATGTGAACATCAAATAAAGTTTTAATCTTTTAGAGATTTTCATTCAGCAATGCATAAAATAATTGCACGCTGTTCTATGAGTTTGCAACTGTATGTTTGGCTTGGCAGTTCATTAGTCCCATTAAGTTTAAGTGTTACAATTCTGCATATTTACACTATCCTACTTCTTGTATTATCAACAGCAATGAAACACTCAGGTACTTAAAAAACAAGAAGACAGCTAAAGCATGAGCTTTTTAATAATGTAAATGTATAATCAGTCACACAGACATCTCACCACACAGTTTACTTTGCAGATTGCTTTACAATTGCGTCTCTTCATTATCTGGTGTCCCCCACCTGACTACTGACATGAACCATTATGATCATGTGTAGTATAGAGATCACTTACTTTCCAGGATCTGTTGGGACACTGCCAAGTGTACAGCACATACTTAGGACTCATTATTATATTGTATTTAATTTAGAGGACAAATAAACAGAGCTGGACCAGACATTCTGCTTACAATGATTTCTTTGGAATATATAATTTTCATGTATAACGTATGACAATTTGGAGAGCAATGTTGTGAACTGATTATGTATGAATTAGTTAGTTATATGAACTAATAACGAAGCATGATTAACTTCTTGCATTATGAATAATTTACAAGCACCACATAGTTTTGAATATAGCTATTTGGGAATTGTTTTTTAAACTCAGGTGTTTTTCTTTTGTTCTGCATATTATATATGATTTACGAGATATGTATTACAATTTGTCAAGGTAATAATTTTAAATGTTATGTTAAATATAATTCTGTAAAATACAGAATTAGTGGAGAATTATTAATATTTTCAGTAGGCTTCCTCCCTCTCAAAAATGACATAGTGGAGTACCCCAAAACCAAAATAAATATTAGGAAGATTCATTGGAAGACAATCTAGAAAATGCAAGGACATAAAACACATTTCTTTTTAAAAGAAAAATGTATTTCTTTCTGTGTATTGTTTAAAATAATTCTGGAAGATTCCATGTTTGTAAAGTTAAAGTTCTTCAAGATTTGTAACACTATAAATGCTACCAGCTCCATGAAATGTCATGGGAATGTAAATTTAGATGGATTTGAAAGATGCAGTGGCATTTCCAAAAGCACCTAACTGACTTAACAATAAATCCATAAATTGACTTCATAGTTATTACAGTGTTTAGATGGTCTGACATTGTTTTGAATTGGAGTCCTGATTGGAATCCTGATCTCAACAAAGCATGGACAAAAACTTAAGGGCTTCATCTAAACTGCAGATACTCTCTATCAGTGAGGTCCACAATCTTGGTCCCTAAATCATTGATGTTGAACAGTTTTGAGAGCATCATGGCTCCTGTGCACTCCGTCTCTCTCTAGACAAGTATCTAGACTTCTTTACAGTAAAAGAATGGAAAAAAGATCAATGGCAAGCACCAAATGTTCAAGAAGCTTGTATTCAGGACATGAGGATTTTGTATAGCTGGACCTAGGAGATGAGAAATGCTCCCATATCTGACTACTTACAAAAATGCCAAACATGCAGAAGCTCAACTGAACTGTCAAACTAGAAATTAAAGGAGAATTCTGTTCACACACAATATTTAGTTTCTATTTCCATTTTTAAATTTTCTTCTGTGTATACATCCTACAAGAAAATAAGTACTCCCCAGTTAACACAAAACAGATTATACTGCAGCAGGAATCAGAAAGGCAGAACATCTGTTTTCAAGTCACGACCTTTGCTGAATTAGAAAAAGACATTGCACACCCTTGAACTTGGAAAGTCTCCTATGAGCTGTTCTGGGAGCAGCTCTTCACTCTGCTCTGCTGAAGTGATCCTGCTTTCTTAACGAGTTAGTCTTCAGCATGAGCTGGACCCTGGCTTTCACAGAACCTAGTAAGTGTCCTCAGCAGTGGAAAACAGATACAACGGAGTGGCAGGTGGTGTTCAGGGCTAAATTCATATTAAATCTGGCTCAGAATTATTAGTGTTAGCACCAGCACACTAAGACCCACCATTTTAGAGTTAATGACCATTTAGAAACATTCATGGTCAAAGAGCTCCATCAGGAGACAAAGCCTCAGCCTTCAGCTCAGTAAGGCCACCAAGATTTGGGAAGTCGTTAGTTCTTGCTGAGCATCAAACAGAGTACTACAATAAACATTAAGTTTCATAAATCTCAGGAGACAGCCTTAACCACTAAGCTATATCAGCACAGATTTCTGAAATGAAAATTTCTATTTTCCATCTTTCCAGTCCTGAAAGACCTTCCCAGCAATCCTCATCAAAGTCATTTGCATTTTCAGGAAATATTTGGCTTAACAACTCACTAATTCACACCTAAAAAAATTCCTGACTGGGTCTAAATTCTCTGTGTAAGCAACACATATTAAAAATATGTTATCCTAACATGTGTAGATGCATTCAGGACACTAAGTGCATATTCACAGGGACATGACTGCACACCATACAGGCATATGCAAAAGAAGTTAGTGTAGGGTTGCGTAAAAACACAGACTCAGCTCTGAGAGTATTCCAGGTGAAATCAAGGATCAAGAGATGTTGGAAAACGTTCAAATTTCTTTCAGCAACTTGTTGTTTTTAAACATACAGCTTCAAATAATGAAAGAATTATTCAATAATAATCATAACAG
Organism: Eurystomus gularis; assembly: GCA_013400335.1. Lineage (NCBI taxonomy): Eukaryota > Metazoa > Chordata > Aves > Coraciiformes > Coraciidae > Eurystomus > Eurystomus gularis. Next base: position 9,883 of record VZZY01010706.1, on the reverse strand, counting down.
GCTGAGATTTTCAGAGAAATCTAAGGGAAGTTACTTCCTAAACAAATCCCTGCCAAAAATACTAACATTTAACTGCATTTAAATGGCAAACATTGTGCATTGGAGCTTTGCCATTTACCTCAGAGGGTTCTGCAGTACACCCAAAATCCACAGAAAACTACCAGCCCCTGCCAATCAATGCATTAAGAATGCATATATTCAGTACAAAGAGCAAAATACACAACCCTCGATATTCTAATGTCTCCATTTCAAATATTGAGACAAACAGAATAAGGACAAAGAGGAAAAGAAATCTCACCCAAAAAGCCTACTGTGAAAAATATGAGCTGACCTGAAAAGAGTAAAGGCATCATGAGGAAGACATTAGCTTGAGCACTGCGAGGGCTAAGTCCTCATTCTGCTGTTCCTCAGTGATGAGGGCCTTCTTGGTTGACACAAGACACTGAGCCACAGACATCCTGCCATCGATGATTCCATCATAAACCTCTAGTTTTGGTTAGCCTGAGCCCCTAAGAAGCTTTCCAGTGTACCTTTAATTGGTGGGCACATGGTTTACTTTAAGTTGCTGAATAGTTCCATTGCATTCAGACAGAGCCTGCATACTTCCCTATGTACATTAGATACAGAGAGGATCATGCTTAACACTCAACTTTTATGTGAAATTACTGTCCACAGCCATCCTCCATCAAATAAGGTGCAAGTAATTTGTCTCTTAATATGATGCAATATATTGTAGGAGATGGGTTAAACAAAGCCGCAAAGTTCTCCCACACTGACATCACATCCCAATAAAAAAACATACATGTTTAAGAAAACCAAGTAAATTTTGCTGTATATTTTCTTTCCCATGTTCTTTTTTTTTCTAAAGAAAGCAAACAAGGGTTACACGGAGCAAGATGAGTTGAAAATGATGGTGTGTCTGCCAGCAAATGTCTAGATGCCAGTCTAGCTAGAAACGACACTTTGAACATACAGAAAAGGAACAGTTTCCTTAGCAACCAGGGCAAAAGCTCTGAGAACATCTCTTCTGCTCTGTGCTGCTTTGCCCTTCCCCAACTCAGTCTGCCACCTGTCACTCACAGATTTAATTTAGTTATAAGGTTGAGATGGGAGAATTCCTGATAGTGGAAGAGCCACTAATGCTAAAGAAATTCAGGGGCAGAAAAAAAATATTCCTTTCTCACAATAAGTTGTGTATGTGGTTTGTACACCAAAGGCACTGTGCATTGAACATTTCTCTGGTTTATCAGACTGATGCTGGCCTTTTCAAATACCAAATCACCTCTCCACAGAGACTTTGCTCTGCCCTAGATTTTGAACCTCTTCTACTCATCTGTCTTTTCACAAGCACTTGCAAAGCAGTTTAGAGGCTCAGCTCATGTTTCTTTCCTTTTTATACAACTGTTACCAGAAGTTATGGGAGATAATGTCTACATATGCTTATATTTTCTAAGGTATGGCCAAATGTTAATCCATGCATGTGATTTTTAGGCACTAATACATTCTAAACTATCCTAGAAAATTAACCACCTTGGTTTATGTTACAAGAAGAAGTGAGGGGATGGATAGGAGAAAACAGATCAATTTTATCATCAACATGTTCCCATCTTCTTGAATAAAAAGAATATAATTTTTACATTATAGTTCCCAATTTTTGCTATATCCAAACTTCTGAACTCTTTTTACACATTCTCTGTATCCAGTTGAATCTGAGAATGCAGGTTGCTTCATACATTTACAAAACCTTCAAATAATGTATGCAAAGGCTCCATTTTCTCCATTAAAAACTTTGTGCAAAGCCTCTGCAGTATGAGCTATTTCACTTTATCAGATACATATGACGTTTTGGTTTGGGACTGTGCATCAGATAGATAGCATGTAGACTAGTAGTTGTGCTAACACGTTAAGGCTGGATTTCTATGACAGTTTGATCCCTTTTATCAAGGAACACAAAGAAACTGAAATTGCCTGCGCACAACCAGCAAGGAATTCCTCTTCTCTTCCTCCCTGCTACTGGGTATACAAAATCTGCTGCATCCTTCCTAAGATACCTTGTAAGAGAGGCTCCCTGTGTAAGGAGGTATCATTTTAGAGATACAAGGACTTATGCTACAGGAAGCTATGTCTGTTTTCCAGGCTACTAGAAATTATCAGCTTCTGTAAGTACTACCAGGAGTAACCCATTGTGTTGGTTTAGTAAGAGCTGCGGGATAGCTGAGCCACGTGGCTGCACCGCCTCTCTGTGCCCCCTCCCCTCTGCCGTGGGTCGCGGACAAAGAAAAAGAAGTCTTAAAAGTGCCTTTTTGAGTTGAGATAAGGAAGGTTTAATATATATATATTTATATAAGAAAACAACATATAATAAGCACTTGCAGTTAACAATGAAACCCAGCAGTAACAGTGATAAAGGAGCAATACAAAAAAGATTGATAGCAGAGAACAGCGAGGGAGCGAGCTCACCCAGACAACAGCCAAACATGAACTGCCCCCCCACCGGAACTGGCCGCGGGGCATGACACCAGCATGGTGTAGAATAACCTGGCTCCACTAAAATTAACCCTGTCCTGGCCAAACCAGGACATCCATGAAAATGAGATGGAACTGGCCTTGCTTACTCTGCTTTCACACCTGACATGTGAAAGTCTTACACAGAGAAGCAATTTTCACTTCGCAACTTAAATTCAGATTCCCTTTTGAACAGATCAGGAGTTTTAAAAGTGAAGCGGCATCTCACATGATGTGGTAACATATTGCGAGTCTATTAAACACTTTATTGAATTTCATATTTAAAACCAAATCAAACTAAAACAAACCAACACTGAAATATTTCTTTAATCACGCAATGCTTGGGGTTTTTTTTCCTGAAATATCCTAAAAGGATGTCTGAAAGAAACATGCATAGAAAGAGACAAGATAGGAATATCTCTTGATTTTAAGCCACCTCTGACAAATTTCTGAAAGTTAGTTAGGTGATGATGTCCTTGGATTCTTTAATCACAGCATTATTTTATGACACACATTTTTGAAACATCCATTTGAAAAGATTGATCTCTGTTCCCAATTGATCAATCTGTGCAGACCCTTAGAAATACACATATTGTGTCAGTTTGGTTTTCAGAAGTTAAACAATTGAAGTGTTTCCAGATACACATTCCAAATTAAATTTCCCTATTTGTCGAAGCATTCTGCAGGATCACAGCTCCCAGTTCCTTCACTGTTGCAAGATAACCAATTGTGTCAGGTAAGAATAATTTCTAATAGTTTATTACTTATAGAAATTTATCTCTCGCTGGCTTTCATTGATAGTATTGAAGTGGTTATTTGCTTCAGGAGGTTCTTCTTTCCATGTGTTCTTGCAATGCTACACATGTTGTTTTTCTGAAAAAAAAACCTTGGTTCTGGGTGAGGTCCTCTGATTTTCCAAGCCAACCACAGCCTTACCGGCCAGCTGGCAGAACTATTCAAATAGCAGGGAAAGGGAAACATCCTTCACTGTGTCCTTTCCTCCTTTTCACAGCCTTTCTTTTACTTCACCTTCCTCTTTCTCATACAGAGAACAGCGATAACATTGAGCAAGTGAAAAGCATAAATAAGGAACAAAGCTGAGTTTGCGAACCAAGTGAAATTCATGTTGATAGAGGTAAATCAGTCAATCAAAGGGAGAAAGGAGATAAACTCCCTGAAAGGAAGTGAAAATAGAATGAACAAGGTATGAAGGGTAGGAAGGCGAGTGCATGTACTTACAGAGCAGCAGCTTTTTTGGTACTGTGGTAGTTAATGGAAATTTTGATTTCAAGAGTCAGGATATTACCCATGTCATTTAAATTGCAGTTGGCAGACATTTAACTGCAGATGGAAAGAAAATGAGAAGAAATATGAGAAAATAATGTCCCTATAGCTGTTTAACAATGAAAAGCTCGTCTTCATTCATAGGCTTTCAGAAGCTCATGCTGCTATTTTCAGTTTATTGTTTAGATTGCCTTTAGTCTGTTCCAAAGACAGTGACCTGATTATTAACAATAGATTTGAACAGGGAAAGAGCAGATTCACTTGAGCTGGATAGATAGCCCGACCATTCTCACTGCAATATTTTCCAGCTCAGTCTCATCCACACTAAGCAACATAAATATGGAAAAACAGTCTAAGTGAATGACGCTTTTCAATCTGGTAGACAAAAGGTTTTGTTATTCCCCTTGTGTTGCTGAAATGTGAAAGGAGAAGGAAGCCAACAGCAGATGTGTCAGTTTTTAAGCTCAGTCATGAGCTGCAGCGCAAAATATTTGGAAGATGAAGGAAAGTGATACAGGGTGGAAGGAGGAGGAAACAGCTCAGCTGAGTGGTGTCATTCAGATCATAGAAGAGAAACAACCAAAGAAGAAATTGGTGTGCCATTAATAAAGTGGGTATGTTCTTTAGGGTAGTTTTCCCTCTACTTCCACTCCCTTTTAGGTCCCAAGCCTCTTTAGTGTCACCGTCACCTATGATATTACTGGATACCTGACACACCTGCTTAGAGAAGAAAGCTAGACACCTGGGAAATTCTCCTTTTTAATTTGGATTTATATCCAAAGAGAAAGAGAGAAACAAATGGTCATATTTGTGCAGTTCTCTGTATAAGCTCTGCCACTCACTGTACAAAACGGTATTCAAAGACTGTGAAAATGACACACACCCTTCTATCCAAAACAAAACTGAACTGGAAGAAGTGCACTTTCAGGAACAATGGTACTGCCATAGGTATTGGAAAACTTAATAAAACATAAATACATACATGAAACTGAATGACACCAAATAAAGCTGAAAAAAACCAGCATCAAAATAGTAGCTTCGGAGAAAATATTTCCATGTCGTTATTCACAGCCTTCCGAAAAAACCTGGATTACTTTCCACTCAAGTTTTACTGCTATTGCAATATTTATACCAATTCCATGAAAAGTGTACTACAAATATTGTGGAAAACTCATATGGTACTGCTCATCACTAATTCGTTTCCTCCTTCTTATCTTTCCCCTTTTGGATTATTTTTTTGAGGTTTTTCCTTTGGAAAAAAAGGAGGAGTTAAAAGAAAACAGAAACTATAAATCTCAGATTGACTTGAGTGCCTCACCACAAGATGTATTTCTGCCCTTCAATTACAAACTTGTCTTCACTTTATCTCCCAATACTTTAAGATTCCTGTTCTTCTACAGAGTAAGATTGCTAATTGTGGAGTAAGGGTCACATGTCAGTAACTCAGAAATCATCTCACACCTCCATGCCTGACTTGATCTAATATCTTCCTGTTTTGGTGCTTTATTGAATTAACAGATAACCCCTCTAGGAAGCCAAAGGTGATACAAAACTCTGTGGAATACTCTTATAAAATGTCAGCACCCTTCACTGTGTTGGCAGATGTGTCCTAGAAGCAGGTGGGACCCTGAAAGGGTCATAACAAAGCAAACAAGATATTCTGAGTAATGGAAAGCCTGAATAAAAACAGAATTTAGGCAATTACAACCCAGATGCAGCACAGAGGAGAGAAAAGCAAACACAATAGACTAAAATTACTGCAGCATTTCTCAGCAAAGAGTAATTGCTTCTCTATGTAAAAGCAAGGACCCTTGGCAAGGAAAAAGAACCAACTTTAATTAATTTCATTAGCTGAAATCATCAGCTGAACCTGAGTGTCTAGAGTAAGACTACTTCAGAGTCTGTTTTAATAAGTCCTCTGAAAGACTTGCACTATTCTCTGCAGGTACAACTAAATGTCAAAAGGAATTGGAGAAAGAACAAATCTCAAAAGTTACAGAGCCTCAGTTCAGATAAGCAACAACAAAATCTTCTTTTTTTGTTTTTTTTTTTCCACACCACTTAAATCTCTACAGCTGTGCTCAACACTTCCTCAAGAGGTTTGCAGAGCTTCCTGCTGCAAGACAGAATATGGAATGCTACCAAAATAGCCTCCTTTATAGTTAATCAATATCACTGCTTCAAGCCTTTCCAAGAACACTACACTGCAAGTTAAACAAATATATATATATAAAGGAGGAAAATACATTGAACTTACAAAACTTGAAGAAGAACACGAGTTTCCCACTTTTTATGTGACTCCGTTCCTATGTTCTGAAATAAAGACAATGTTTGTAGATGCCTGTAAAGCTAAGCAGCAAAATATAAAGGAATTGCAGTGATTGACAACATGAAGAAAGCAAAAAATAACACTATCTGGGAAAATTGTGCTTTCCCCTAAATCTAACATGTACAGATCAAAAGGGTATACTAAATTCCATCCCCATCTCTCTTTACAGCATGCAGAGTTTTGCTGCCCCCATTATCTCAGTCAGTTGCATCATTAACTAGCTTTCTCAGGTCCAATAATTTACATATGCCATATTTATGTCTTTTGACTTGTAATTATAATAGCCAGTAAACTGCCGTTACAAATTTTCCCCCTAATCAGAGTTCTCCAATCAATTTTATCTCCTTTTATAATATCCTAAGCATGTAAAAAACCTAAAGTTTTGGGTTTTTTTTACTTTTTTTTTGTCACATTAGGTGTGATTTGAAAACTTAAAGGCTCTTTTCTCCATGCTGGTAATGCCAATGTTCTGCAGTCAAAATTCTCCCCAGTTCCTCCAGAGCATTTCTTAATGTTCTGTCAAGATCTCAACTGCTTTGACTGTACCCTTCACCCACATAGGAAATACCAAATCCAGATTATATGTTTATATTCAGGTCTATAAGAAACCTATGGATAAATACATCACAATTTATATTCAGAGTGCTCCTACTCCATTGGGCATTGAGGATGTAGTCAGACATCTAAAACCCATCACACTCATGGCTTTCCTTTGAATTAGCTTTATCCTCACAGTACTACACTTAGTCCAGCATAAACCTGGATTTGAACTGTGGTCTTGAAGTTTTCCCTCTTTACGTTTTGTCACACACTGAGGCAGAATAGCAGAAAGTGATTAGTTTATTACAAAAGAAAAGCAAAAAGAATCTTGTTCTGTTAGCTGTCACTTGTTACTTCACCATTCTCTTTGCAAGTTTGAATAAGCAATAGCTGGCAAACATTGTACTTTTAGAAATCATATTAAGAGTATAATTGTGTGAATGGTCACATTTATTGGTTTTGCCACCTTTCTGGAGGACCTGAACTACTTTAAAAAGGAGAAGCTCTTTGGTGTTAGAGGCTTGTCCATAATATTCAGAATTCAGATTTTTGCGGATAATTTTTCAATGGTTATAAACATCTTTCTCTTCTCACTCAGATTTATATTTACAGTGATCATCACTGTTCTTTTTTTTCTGCATAAGCATTCACAATAAATGACTAAATACTCACAAAAACTGAAAAAATGTTTGAGTGTTTAAGAAGTAATAGCATATAATTAATTTATCCAGGAGTTTTGAATCATTTTTCTGCTGACACCTTTTAACTTCTTTCAGAATTGAAAATTTCACTTAAAACCAGAGATGCTTGTATCAGTAATTTGTTATACATAACCAGCAACAGAGGAACTCCAGAGCCCATATAAACTGGTTTAGGTAAAGTACTAATAAAAGTTCTTCAGGCAACAAGAAAACTTTGAAGTTTTGGATTACTGAGTCTCAAATTACTTGAGAGGACAGACTGTTAAAGCAAGACCTAAAGGGCACTTCTCTTTTATCAGGTGTAATAGGTAGTGAAGAGGACCTTGGAAAACAACTCAGCTTTCTCTTCAGTGTAGTAGAAGGCCATGATAATTGCTGACATCAAACAAGTTAGCACATTCGGAGTGGCGCTCTACACAGAAAGAAATACAATTATTTTCTTGAGAGTCAGAAGCAGTATAAAGGTACACGAAAGATGATCACTATGTATATACTTAGGGTGAAATCACCCTCTGAGAAGAGCAAGAAAACTGGATTCCTTGGTGAGCCTGCACCTGAGCCTTTTCTTCAATTGCTGATGGCTTTGGGATTTCTTTATGTTCGTCTTTTCTCTTTCCACCCTGAGCTGATTAAATGGAAACTCAAGTATGACCCACCATCAGCTGCCTCTAAATCTCTCTTCTGCTCATGTCAAATGGCAGGGCTTGCTTTGCCTTCTTGAAGGATTTTTTCACTGATATCACTGGTCTCTCTGTATGCCAATAGTGTTTTGCTGAAAAATTATTCTGGCTACCTCCAATACATTAACTTGCATATCAAATATGAAGCCCATAAATCTGCTATATGAAAAACAGGCACTTAATAGAGAAGTCTTTATGTAGTCTTATTTTATTCACTAGCAGAAAAAAACTGTAAACATGTCTGAGTTTAAAATAACCAAATATGTCTCTAATGATAAGGGTATCACAAAGGTATCAACAAAATGTACTATAAAACTGTCATTATTTTTAGGAGATATCTATATAGGTTGACAGAAGAAGTCGGGCCTGTGTGATCAGTTTAATAGAAAACCAGTGGTATCATCATTCAGAGTTCTGCTGCTTGTTCGGCACATAGAAATTTATTTATATTTTTCCCATGAAGCAGCCATTTTCCTGATTTGGTACAGGTGAAATCTTCATATATCAGTCTGGATGTCTTCTCATCTTATATTTTATTTTTCTGTAACTTACAGCACTAGGAGATGTCAATTGATTTTTCCATTCAGCAGTTCTGGAGTTCTATATCCAACATCTTGGAAACAGAACAAAAGGCAAATGACACTATTACCATAAATAACTGAGGTAAATATCAAGGTACAACTCATCTCTGGGGGAATTCTGTGTTAGTTCTGTATTCCTCATAGGAATTTTAGGTATTACAGAGCCAAAACATGAGGAGAAATTGAAGCTACAGCAATGAGCTTTATCTCAGGTATCCTGCTAATTACAATCCTTTGAGTCAAGAATAAACCATACCTAAAGTAGTCAAACCTTAGTAGGGAAGGCAAAGTCTGTGGTCCAGCAAAGGAAGTAGTGTAGAATGCATTATTTAATTTAAGGAACTAAACATGTATTCTCCATTCAAATCGTAACCACAGCCAGAAATTCAGATAATGAACTGAATCAAGAGATTGCATTTTATAGAGAGGAGCATAGGGTCACACTAAGTCAACTCCTCAGTCTTACACATGAAGATTAGTAGGTATCCAGCTCTTGGACTAGATGATCCTAGAGGTCTTTTCCAACCTAAATGATTCTATGAGTCCTTTCACTTTTTTAACCTTATGCTGCATATTTAGCTTACCTTTATGCCATGTAAGCTTCATCTGAAACCCTTCACTCTCTGAGTGGGGTCAGTAAGCAGAAGCAAAAACCTCTTTTCTTGATGACCGGAAAACATAAATCACTGACTGGGAATGCACACAAGCGCATCAGTGATTTTTGCCAAATTATTACATAGACAAGGATGGGCTTTGGAATAAGGTTTACACAGCCATACTGTAATTTTTATGCAGGCTCAGTTCAGAGGTATATGCCAATGGGGATATGACTAATGGTTCTCAATTCAGTAGCAACCTTCAAGCCCATTGTATGCTGCTCTTGTCTCTGAATATATCACTCTATAAAAGCTAAATTTCTTTTGACTGTTTTTTTAAACACTTCTCACTTTCTGTAAAAAAAAAAAAATCAATCTAGGAGAAACTCACATTTTCATTTCTCAATGCTCATAACATCTTACCCATGGACTTATTCTCAGAAAGCAGATGATGACCAACCTGATCCCCTTCTATGACCAGGAGACCTGCCTAGTGGATGAGGGCAAGGAGGTTGATGTTTTCTACCTGGACTTCAGTAAGGCATTAGACACCATCTCCCACAACATCCTGTTGAAGAAGCTGACGGCTCATGGTGTAGACAGATGTAGTTTTTGATGGGATAAAAACTGGGTGGATGGATGATCCCAGAGGGTTGTGGTGAACGGA
>VZZY01010702.1:0-20752 GCA_013400335.1 Eurystomus gularis | reverse complement strand
CCCCCCCCCCCCAATTTGCCCAGAGCAGAGTGTCCAGCACACAACTCCAACTCTGCTTTGAACTTTCAGGACTGAGAAGTTACTCTTTTTCAGTCTTTGCAGAGCTGCACCCAAAGCTGTGCTCAACAAGAGCAGTGGATATTTAAATACAAAGATGAAAGGGACAGAGAGGCTGTGATTCACATACTAAGAGCAGCCCCATGTTTTCTCTCACAGGCTAGGATCTTGGAGATTTCCAGGGAAGAAACTGAAATTTGAGGCATTTTGAGAAGAATCCTCATGCAATTCAAATTATTATCTGTTAAGTCCATGGCAAATACCTGTTTGGTTAAAGTGCTGGAAGTCTGCCTGCACACTCCTTTGCGGAATAAATCCTCAGGTACTCTGCTCCAAACAGGTAACTAATCTTTGGATAATTTAGCTGTGTAAGAGTGCTAAACTAATTCCCATTTATTCTCATTAGGTTCCTGTGCTCTTCTGCCCACTTCATCTGGGCTGGAATCCAGCTGATGAGAGCTCAGAGAAGCTGAAGGTGGAATGCAGGTCTGATGACAGTTGCTAAAAACTCATTCATTTTCCAGGCAGTAGCATTTATTTAATTTACATTTTAATAGGCTGTTATTTCAAATACTAATCAACCTACCAGCTACCTTCAGGTGTCTCTCATTCCATGCACAAAATATGAAGAAGAATACTTGCTGTTATTTGAGCTTGGACTCAAATCACAGTTTAGCAAAGCGGTTAAGCATGTGCTTAACTTTATGCCTATTTATAATTTCATCTCATATTAGCAATTGAATATTGGCTGAGTCTGATTCTGCTAATAATTTTTCAGATTTAAGTCATATCATCCTTCTCAATCCTATAACTTAGTAATTTAGCAAACTCATTAACAGTATTAATAATTTTTATAGGGATTGGTGAACTTTCCACCCCTCCATGATCTAAAGCTAAATTTTAATTTTGAAAACTGCTAATTGTTTTCTATAAGAACTACATAATTTTGGAAGAACTCCTCCCTCCATAATGTTTTACTTTTAAGAAAAAAATTCTTTAAAACAAAGGTTGATATTTCTTCATGGCCTGACTAAAGCTAATGATAAATGCCTATTTTGCAACACCACAACCCTTACATTTCTTGTAACATATTTTCTCTAGGATATAAGCAGTGGTCAAAAGAGAATACAGCTGTCTCTGTGACACAAATGAGAACTGAGGGAGACAATTGCAAAATAAGATGGTCAGAATGTCTACAGAAGACAGAGTAAGAAGAGCAAGTAACTGAGTTTTTTCTCGAGCCCCTTTTATCCACCAGGGAACTTGTTAATCTCTTCAATATTAACCCTAACTTTCTTTGTTATTGTTTATTGTTTATTTTGTCAGCTTCTGAATCCAAGTGAACAGGATTAATTGCACTTGGAAGGTTTTCTTGAGTGATTTTTTGGAATATGAGTGGGAAGATAAGAGCTGGTGAATGATGCACAGCAAGATGCTAACCAAGTAAAGACAAAGAGAATTGGGAAAGTTTGTTGGTTTTTGCCTTTTTTTTTTTTTTTCCCTCTGGGCAAAGAATTCTATGACCTGCAAGCTGCTTGAGCCTGACAGAGCAGCTGAGGTTCATCAGGCATCTATAGTGTAGCATGCCTGGCAGCTCACTGGGTCGTATGGGAGTTATCAGTGGGAAATCAATTGTAAACAGTATAAACTATACAGAGTACCAGGGCTGCAGGAGGTGGAAAATAGGATGTTCTTATATTACCGGTGTGGAGCAATACAAACCTCTGAGAAGGTGAAGGAAATGGAAATAATCTGACCATCTATTCTGAGCAGATAGTATTGCAGGAAAAAATGATCAACCATAAAATAGGCTTTGGCCCTTGAGAGAAAATGCTTAACAATACAGCACATGATCATGGAAGTTTTTCCGTCACAGAAGTAAAATGCTACCAAATCTTGCACATATTCCTAGGTTTTGACATATTAATCAGCAGAAAAATCAGAATCAATGGTTACCAGACTCTTTATGGGAAAGGATGCTTTTGTAATGTTAACATTGCTGTCATAAGACTCATCCTATGTATCCCATTTGTACTTCACAGGCCAGACCATCTGCTTTTTCACTGAAAAATAAAAAGGTCATATTTATTTATTTATTTATCAGTGCAAATCAGAAACAGGAAAAGGTTGTATTATACTGTACATTCTATTAAAAACTAGTGTTAAAATTAACCTAATCCTCCCCATCCTTTTTGTTTTCACTGCCATCATTTCAGTAAAGAAAATGAATGGCACTTCACACCCTCAGCCAAATATTATTTCTCTGGGAATGAAATTAATTCAAATAAATATACCCTCATAAAATTAGAACTACCTACAAGCCTGGGTCTAGGTGTATTCAAGGAAGCACAAGCAGATGAATAATCCATGCTGAACTCAAGGGAACTGCTCATCTGCATGAACTGTTTAGAGGAACAAGTGAGAGAGAAACTGAGACACAAATGCACAAGGGATCCATAAGATGTAATATACTTGCTGAGTATACATTCCTAAACATGCCATAAATACCGTCCTAGGTGTCGGGGAACTCTAGTATCAGACATGAACACACTCAATGCCTTTATTTGTTGAGATCGTGTGGCAGACAAGCAGATATATTAAACATCTCAGTCGGAGACTTAAAACTATATACAACTCATACACCTATCACGACTCCATAGTTAAACCTAGAAGGAGAAATCACATTTTCTAGTTTCCAGTCTAGCGCCTTCACAGAGAAATTCTTCCTTTAAGTCTAAGTTCTCGTAGGGAAAATGGCCAAAGTGGTAGTATGCTTGTTGCATAAAGCTTGCAGTAAAATACCGTGCTTTTCTGAAACAGTGTCTGAAAATATCTAATAACTATTTGCCTTTCACTGACCTTAATCTTAGATATTTCCTCTTCAGATCATAATTTGAATATAAATTACAAATGATTCACAACATTTTCATGGAAAATGACCAAAGCAGAACTATTGTCTGTCTATTTATTGCCTCCTTTTCTTATCACGGTAAAGATATTCTTAGCACAACTGCGAATTACCACAAAAACCATAATGATTCAAGTGAGTGTGTAGAATAGGTTTTGTAGCGAGCTATGGCTATCATAAAAATGATTCTCTGTTGTTAAAGTTGATTCTGCCTTTTAATGTTTCCTCATAACGTAATGCTTTAAAATAGTCTGTCTTTGGAACTTGCAACAGCTTTGTTCATTTAAATGTGCTTTCTCCTCTGAATTTTGGAGAGCAGTCCTATATTATTTCTAGAGTTCACCAGTCAATAAAGGACTTTGTGTAATAGAAACTCTCAAAGACTATCATATGTAATGCTGGGAATCTTCAGAAATTCATCTAGACCCAATCAAATGTGAAGAATATTGAACTGTATCTATGTCAACCTTTATTGACTTGTCAATATATGAATTTACTGAATACATTGAATTTCAAGAACTGTACCAGCTGCACTTCAACTAGGATGAAAATAGCCATCCTCATGGATGTGGTCTATATTTATATCTGTGTCTGTTTCTAGATCTGTATGTATCTCTATATCTAAGCTGAATGTAGTAACAGGATGCCTAGAAAGGAATGCCAAGAAGCGTACAAAAGCTCATTATAAGACTTAAGATACACCAACATCCAGCAAACATTTGAAGGTTATAAAGGGATAATCATAAAGATGATCATGTCTACAGCACTGAAAACAAAAAAAAGAGATTATTGTATTTCATGGAAATGGAGATGCATGAGCCTGCTATGGCTGTCTGCAAAGGACATGAGATTAGAGCTATAAGGAGGTGAGTATAGTCCACGTACTGGTTTAAGTCCCTTTTTCCTTTTTCCTAATGCTGTGTTTTTGCTGATATACACATCTCCCAGATGACTGTTAAAACATACTGCTGAGAAAAAGAAACTCAGATGCCTTGTGACTTGCATGGTGAGATCACATAGACCACAAGGATTATAAGAAAGCAGGAGGCTTGCAGGATCTGGTCATCAAAAAGAATGGATAACCAGGATGTACATTTAGATATCATGTAGGTAAGTGGTATCTATATAATCTTAGCAGTAGTATAGTCACCACAGCAAGTTAATTTTCTAGTTGTGTCCATCAGGATTGAGCAGAAATGAGTCAGTAAATTTCATTTACTTGGCTTTCCTTTCAGTTGCATTCTTATTAACTAAATGTGATAGAAAGAAAATTGTATCTTAGAATATTTTTTTTCAAAAGAATGTCTCTTTTGCAGGACCTATATAATTTTTCCTGACTGTAATAATTTATATCTCAGATTACATATGGTGGTCTTTCTCTAAGAATTTTTCCAATATGAACTTCCTGTTTATAATTCCAAGAGGGGACTATGGTTTGGGAGAGGATTAAGGTCTGTAAAGAATAACATGGGCATGGGAAGTGAACTATCAAACTTCATCTTCTGTTAGGAGGTAGAGCTTTTCTCCTTGGATAAAACTGGATTTCTTACTTTCTATTAAAAACAGGGTAATACAAGCCACATACAAAATTAATTAAAACTATGTTAGGTTGGTGAAACTGGGTAATGAAAGCAATAAAATTCATAGTTATATTCCAGTCCTTAAAGACACTTAGCAGTTGTGAGGATCTGAGCACTCTTGCAATTGCAAGGTCCTGAAGGAGTGAAGCACCTCTTAGGTTTGCATGGGGGTTGTCTGTTGTGGGCAAAACCCAGAGGTCTGCCATGCTTCATTAGCAAAGGCTGTGCCCTGCACTGTGAATCTCCCTGTGGTTATGAGCTTGCCTTAGCTTTCTTTTAACCTAGTTTTCTGTTCTCTGATTAAGGAGATTATGTGTAGTGCAGAACTACTGAGATAAGCCCAGGGAGACCAGAATCTTTATTAAAGGAACAGATCATGATGCAAAACACACTCACTTTGTCAGCTTAGACTGATGGAAACTGTTGGTGTCTCATGAGATGAGAGATTCGGACAGCAATTAAGAGGAGCTCAGTTATTGTCCATATTCAATGAATGTGAAAGCATAGTGCAAACAGGATGAATAATTCAGGGCCATATTCTCTCTCCTTAATTATGTGACATGTACCAAGGTTGTAGATTGACAAACACATTTGGCAGCAGAGCTGACATGGACACCACCTGCCTTTCACTCCCTGCTGGTCATTGTTGTCTCTGCCATTGGCTGCTGTGCTGTGGTAGGGCAAATAACTGATGTGACCAAGAGGAAACCTCTTTTCCATTAAAAATAAAGGGATTTTTTGAGGTGGGTGACTTCCAATAAAGGTTAGCATAGAAATTCTCGTAGAATAATGCAGAAAGAAATTGGCGTATGTGAGGTTGAAGTGTGGTTTCATGCAGGCAGGAGCAGTGTGTAAGGGGATGTGATGAATATGTGAGTATAAGCTAATTACAAATGAGTGAACATCGTATTGGTGATCTTATAAATATCTAAAGGATGAATGTTAAGAGGATGGGACCAGACTCTTTTCAGTGGTGCCCATTGACAGGATGAGAGGCAACAGGTACAAACCAGAACACAGGAAGTTTCGTCTGAATGTAAGAAAAAACATTTTTATTATGAGGATGACAGAGCACTGGAATAGGCTGCCCAGAGAGGTTGTGGAGATTCCTTCTCTGGAGATATTCAAAACCTGTCTGGGTATAGTCCTATGCAACCTGCTCTGGGTCAATCTGCTTTAGCAGGTGGATTGGACTAGATGATCTCCAGAGGTCCCTTCCAACCCCTACCATTCTGTGATTCTGTGATATCCTAATTCACATTCCAATGCAGCTAAATAGTTTAAAGACAACCTGTCTTCTGAAAAGGTCATCCAGTTACCCCCTTCCAGTTTTGCAAGTTTGGCATTGATTCTATTATATTGTGTGCTTAGATGAAAGCAGATGGTAGCACTTGAAGAGGGAGACATTAACATAAGGTCTGTATCAAACTGAAGCTCTACCATTTCTCATGCACTCAATGAGAGATACTTAGGGAACTAATGTAAGGATATAGGTGGTACATAGAGTAATCGTTCCACTTGTACCATTTCAATCTCTAAGTATTTTGCACCTTTAGTGACATCCTGACCAAAACATTTTATCTCTATACTGTACTTAGTAGCTGTTCATTAACTTTTTTACTGTAGTTGCTCTTTGAATCCATGTCTAAACTTCATTGCTTTAATTCTGTGTGATTATTTAATAGAATCACAGAATAGTTTGGGTTGGAAGAGATCTTAAAGATCATCTAGTTCCAACCACCCTGCCATGGTCAGGGACACCTCCCACTAGACCAGGTTGTTCACAGCCCTATCCAACCTGGATGCACCAACCTGGTCCATGGAGAGGGCACCCACAGCTTCTCTGGGCAATTTGTTCCAGTGCCTCACCACACTTACAGTAAAAAATTTCTTCCTAATATCTAATCTAAATCTCATTTAGTTAGATGTCTTCTAGCTCCTACTGTATGAGAAATAAAGCATAGCCATTTCCCTGCTCAACAGCCCTATTCCATTAATGTTTTTACAGCTCTTTATGGCATTTCTCTCTCAATCATTTTTACTTAGGACTCAGTGGCTCCTGATTTTATTGTGTGACTTCCATATGGATACAGCTCCATGCCTCTTACCACTCCTCTTCCCTGAATTGCTTTTAATTCTGTTATATCTTTACTGAGATGGGATGATCAGAATTTCTTTTAATATTCTTTGAAGTTAAGGTACCCTATAGCTTTAGAACATCATCCCAATATTTCTATTACTTTCCTCATAATCACAAATAGTCATCTGATTTGATGCCTAAGCAGTGGGCAGATATTTTCATGGCATTGTCCCTAGTGGTTTCAAGATCCTTTTTTGGAGCTAATTCAGCACTGATTCATTTCTATGTATTTTTAGTGGGGTTTGTTTTTTTTTTTTCAAGTGCATTGTTTTGCATACATTAATATTGAATTTCCTCTGATATTTCAGTAGTCAGTCACACACTCTTGTAAGATCCTTCTCTAATATCATCTCACAAAGAAATAATTTTATATTGGAAAACTTTACCCTCTCACTATTTACTTCCTTTCCATATCACTCATGGGTAAGTAGAACAGGCCAAACCCCTTGGGAATCTACCATTCTTCTGAGGACTATCTGCTTATCTCTACCCTTTGCTTCTAACATCTTGCACAGTTATGAACTAGCAGTATGACTGCTCTTGTATTTCATGGCAGCTTCTTTTCTTGATCTGCTTTTGTTGTTCACGTTAAAGATTTTTGGAAATTCAGATATCCCATTGTAAGTTCTGGACCACACTGATCCATGTCCTTATTCATGACTGACAAACTGCCAAGTACTCCTGAAGCATGACATCTATTTGTCATTTGGATTAATTCTCATTTTGTTGCATTTATTTATATGCCTGTAAATTCTGATTTTTTCTTGTGTATGTAATTTCGAATATTTTGCTCTATACCCCAGTCCAATTTACTGGGCCATAGCTCTGAGTCCCCATAGACTTCTTTCAAAAATTTAGGTCACGTTTTCTGACTTTTACTCCTTTGGTACTATGGTTGATTTAAACATAAGGCAACATACTACAGATTTTACATTCAATTTCCTCTAGAGCTCTTGCATGAGTAGCATCTGGTCCCACACATTTGTTACTATTTATTTTACCACCTCTTTCAAAACCTTTTCAACTGACACTTGAATTTGAAACAGTTACTCTGACTCATTCCCTCTATATAAAGGTGCAGGTGTGGGATCAGGCCTTAAATATAATGTTATTTCTTTTTATATCTCTTTTCCACATTAAAAATAAATGATAAATCAATCACTTATCTGAACATTTTCAAGAGAGTCTGTATTTGAGCCTGAATATTTTTGTCAATGTTTTTGCAGAGAGAAGACATTCAAGAAGATAGCTATGTATAGCTATTTTTTTCTGATTGCATTTTAATGAATTTAATTTCCTTCTCTTCCCACCCATTCCCTCACCCTCCTTCTTGTAAGGGGTTTCTTGTAGTTGAAATGTTTTCTTCAGTCTAAGAAATTGTACTAGGTAATATCTGAGGGTGTAACCTTCTGAAGTGTCTTTCATGTGCTTGAGTACTCAGCATGTTCAAAGCTGTAGCCTCAAGGTGGCTAAAGTTCCCTCTTCACCTGTATTTTTTTCAACCAGGATTTCAAATGCTTCCTGTGCTTTTCAGCTGCTGGTAACCCTAACAGAAGTTTGAAATCTAGAGACCTCAAGTCAAACTCACCAACACAAAACACTCAGGAGAACCAGGACAAGGTCCTTGGAAGTGCTCAAACAAAATGAGAGCAGCACTCTGGGAAAAACAAAACAAAACCAGCAACAAACAAAACCAAAAAGCCACCACCACAAAAAAGTTCAACAATTTCAAAATTGAAAACAGAGGGAAAAGTGGCCAGGAGGGAGCTATTAAATAAATACCAGAGATAGTTTAGATGCTATGCTGTATGCTCAACAGTACTCTACAAGATAGTTGATGATCTCAGGTCAGTCACACGGAACAAACCTTTGGCTTATTAGCCTGATTTATCAGGACTAATGTTATGCCTACTGCATTGGGCATTTAACTGCAGTCATTTCTTCCAAAGAAACCACCTCCAGGTTGACAAATCCATCCAGAAGATCTTCTAGTGCTAGAAAACTTCCCTGTGAGCTGAACAATAGCTGCAGCCCTTTCAAAATATGGCTTTATCAGTCTTTGCAGTCCTGAAAAGTGCTTGGGACACTCATGTTCTCATCACCTCACAGTACGCTGTTCAGGGAGGCCCATCCAAGGACACCCAATCCTTTGCAGAAGTATCTTGCCTGTGAGCTTGTTTTGCTGCCCCTAAATTTCTACCACCTAAAGTTCTGCTGTCTCTCACTGACAGTTCCCAGTTGTTTCTCATTGTGTCCTCCCATCCTGAAGAGGGACTGGCTGTGTGGACCTGGTGTAATGAATTTCTGTTGTTTAGGGGAGCTTTAAGTTGCAACCATAGCTGGAGTAAAACTTTGCTTTGCACACTGGTGCTCTGAGCATGACTGACAAGAACAATATTCAGTCCTCAGATAGAAATGGAAAACAGTCAGATGTTCCTCATGAATTTTAAACTGCTTTTATTTCCAGCATCAGTAGCAGCCACAGAAAACCTGGCTGCAAAATTAAGTAATTCCTACTAGGCCCAGGATGAGAAGTGAGAAGCCTTCACTCCTCAGAAGCCCATTTGACAAGGGCAACACTTTGATGCAGGGACCTGAAAAGACTTTCAGCCTTAAAGTTCCTTCTGCAGACAGTTTTCACCTGAAAATGTCTTCAACATTGGAAGTCAGAAGTACAAGAGAAGAGTAAAATTAGAAAACAGTGAACCTGTGCTGAATGGCTAAGGACGGAATTTGAATGCCTATTCCAGATTAGCATCACCTTTCTCCAAAAGCATTCAGACCACTGAGCTGGTCACTGTATGGGATATTGTGGTAGAAGCCAATTATGTGCTGTGAAGAATTTGGAAACAAAATTTTTCTGTCTGGTTTCTGTTTTGTTTGAGTTTTATTTTTAACCTAATTGTGTTATTACTATTTTCATAGGCTTTTTTATTTTGGGTACTGCAGAGTCCTTCCAAATCTTGTGTGATACATCTTTGCTGCAGTGTGAACAAATTTTATTGCTAGTACAATATTAGCTATTCTAATCAGAAACTGATGTTATTACCTAATAGATATTGCTCTGCATTACTAGCCAGGTGTTGGAAATAATGGGCCGATGAAGCTACTATTAATTTAAACAGGTTGACAATTTCAGGCTTTTGCAGCACAGGATCAGGAGAGCCACTAAAAAGCAGAAAAAGAATTTGAATAATGGAGGTAATCAAAGAATTGTAAACTCAGGAATTAATATCCAAGTGTGATACCCTTCCTCAGACTGCGCTGCATAGTTGCACAGGGTACAGAATGTTCTCCGGTTCAGAGCCCAGAGACTGACCAAATCTTAGGCAGACAAAAAAGTATGAGACTGGGTCAACGTTGTTCTGAATCTGAACTAATATTTTTCACCTCTTCACAGAGATACTTTATCTTCTAACACTAGAAGATAGTAGAACACTAGAATAGTCCTGAGGTTTTTGGTCAGCTAGAAATGTGGAGAGAATTAGGTCATATCTCCTGCAGCTTTCCATGGAGGTGGAAGTACATGGTTACTGGGTGGGATTTAAGGAGTTGTGGTTGTGCATGTTTAGTAACTGTCTGGGGCAAGTTCTCTCCTACTCATTTTCTGTGTGAAAGTAAAAACTTTTCCCTCTGCTGACAGAAGAGGAAAATAGAAGCTCATTTTAGTCTAAACCCTGTCTTTTTCTGTCTAAAAAGTGCTTCACAGCTTGAGAATGCATTCGTGGAACTTGCAGTTATAGGATGGAAATAAGGAGCAGAACTTTCACACAGTCATAGAATTGTTTTGGTTGGAAAAGACCTTTAAGATCATTGTGGCCAACAGTTACCTAGCATTGCCAAGTCCACCACTAAGCCATGCCCCTAAGCGCTACATCTATATGTTTTTTAAATACCTCCAGGGATAATGACTCAACCATTTCCCTGGGCAGCCTGTTCCAATGCTTTTCGGTGAAGAACTGTTTCCTAATGTCCAATCTAAACCTCCCCTGGCAGAACTTGAGGTCATTTCCTCTTGATCTATTGCTTGTTACTTGGGAGAAGAGGCTGACACCTACCTCACTACAACCTTCTTCAGGTAGTTGTAGAGAGTGACAAGGTCACCTCTCAGCCTCTTTTTCTCTAGACTAAACAACCCGGTTCCCTCAGCTGCTCTTCGTAAGATTTGTGCTCTTGACTCTTTGATAGTCTGTGAGGTACCATTCTTTGATCTTCCATTCTATGTAGAAAATAAGTACCTTAATGTAACATAATGGAATAAACCTAAATAATCACTAGATAAAATCTTGTTGCATGTCTGTCTATCCTTGGAGGAAGATTGGAAAGCAAATAGATGTTTGTATCTATTATATTTAATAAACATGTTAAAGGTGTTTAGATGTAGTAACAATGAGGAAAAGAGGACATCTATTGGAGGACATTCTATTTGAAAATAGAACAGAGTACACAATAGAGCAGCATCCTTTTGGAGCAGAAAAGGTATACTACCAAGGATGTACTGATGTTTCAATCTCCAAGAAAGTCAAAAGGACCTTTTCTACCTGTTCATAGGCAGTAGTGTTTCCCTGGCTTGATTTTAATCTCAGTTCCAAATCTGTAACTGTCCAGAGCAACTCAGCAAATGTACAGACTCCTATTCAGTTTACTGAGCTTAGGCTTAACTCTGTCGAGGGAGAGAAAAAAATGCAAAAGTTAATCCTTACTGCTAGATTTACTTGTAGCTCTCATTACTGGATTTGCTTGTTTGGTCTGTACTTTTTTACAATCTAATTGAGACAAAATACATAGAATCATATCAACTTATACATATGTGATACATACCTATATAATGTAGAGAATATAGAGAACATGCTCTTTTCTGTTATTTGGCTAATCCTAATTATACCACCTAGAAGAGAAACAAGAAGAGGAAAACCTGAAGAGTAATTGAAATTAATTGAATTTAACTTCTAAATATCATCTTAAGAGGTTTGCATTTTACATTGATTTTATAAAACTACAATAGTAGCATGAGAAAGCACCAATGCTCCTTTCAAGCCTTTTTGTTTGAAAATATGGCTAATATTATATTTATGTCTTTAAGTGAACTCTTTCTCTTCTTCTCTCTCTTGTCATGAAGAGTCCCTTGGAGAATGAATATAAATTCAATAGTAACATTTATTAAATCTTTATAGATACATTTACTTTAGCCTTCAAACATTCTCAGAATCTTCACTAAAAAATTTGTAATGATTGTGTCAAATTTGATCTGACAAAGTCTTCCTTTTTAAAAGCAAGCTGATAGAATAAATGGAAATGCCACACTGATAACTGAAACTTACACTAAGAAATATTTTCTGTCAAAAAATGTTTCTCATTCTTGTTGAATGGCATAAGCAATGACTTATAGGTGTTGACTTCTATTCATCAGTGACTATCAAGACGTCAGTGTTGTAGGGCATTGTCTGCAAAAATGGCATCGTTGACTCACTTCCTCATCAGAGGTGTTTTCACCCAAATATAATGGACTAGCTACAAGGAGAATACTTAAGTACTTATTGCAGTACTTGTGTAGATGAGTTGTCTAAATAAAAAATAGAAATCTAAAGAAAATCTCAATGAGTTGGCACTCAACACTGGAAATATCTAGATTAACTACTTTAAAAAAATTATTTATTACCAGAGTTGTTAATAGCTGAGCAACTATCTGTTCAAATGACTAATATTTTTTAAAAGACAAAACAACTCCACCAAGAATGGCAATGAGATCTGCCCTGGAGTGCTTTGCAGCCTGTTGATTGCTCTGAACCATGAAGAGGAGCAGGGTTTTGAGCTCTCATCCTCGGGCAAGTACAACAGAGAAAAACTCCAGGGAACCTGTCTTTTGTGCAAGACCAAACCTGGTTGGTTTGTTTGGAGAATGTCCATGGCCTCAGATGGCAGTCATTGGGGAGTTCCCAGTTTAAGAGTTTCATTCACCTCTGTGGCACCAGCACTACTGAGAGGTCCCTGCAGCACAACACACAGGATATCTAGGACAAGATTGCAGTGTTCCTGTTCATGCTGTGTCATGCTGTATCTTTACGAGACTATGCATGTGATAAATAGCTTCTGAGAAGGGGAACCCATATGAGACAAGCAGTCCACTATTTCTTTTAAGTTTCTGAAGGACAAACAGGGCTCCAGTCGTTTATGTGACCTACCCAGCATCACATGAACAGATTAATAGCAGAGCCAGCAGCATTTATTTCTCAGAGCTGAAAATTTGCTAAAATCTTAGAACAGAGAAAGCTGTTTAGACCAAAACTGACAGGAGAATGTTGATTCTACAGCTCCTTCAGCCCCTAGCAGTGATGTTTACTGTCTACTCTCTCCTTTAGAAAACGACAGCAATGTGTTATTCTGATCAATTTATCTGCATTTCTTTCTGAAAGAAGCGGGTTTTTTTTCAAGATATGTTATTCTAGGAGATCTATATTTCTTTAAAAAAATGTACAGTACTGTTTTACATTCAAGAAAACATATCATTATTATTAGAGTAAGTAAATTATTCCACTTGAGGAACCTGAAGGTGCACAAGTCCATGAGACCTGATGAGATGTGTCCGCAGGTCCTGAGGGAACTGGCAGATGAAGTTGCTAGGCCACTATTCACCATATTTGAGAAATGGTGACAGTCCAGTGTGAGAGTTGGGGTTGTTCAGCCTAGAAAAAAGAAGGCTAGAGGGACCTTAGAGCAGCCTTCTAGTACTTAAAGGGGACCTACAGGAAAATTGGAGAGAGACTTTTCACAAGGGCATGTAGCGGTAGGACAGGGGGTAATGGCTTTAAATTGAAGAGGGTAGATTTATA
The DNA here is from genome assembly GCA_013400335.1 of Eurystomus gularis. Taxonomy (NCBI): domain Eukaryota; kingdom Metazoa; phylum Chordata; class Aves; order Coraciiformes; family Coraciidae; genus Eurystomus; species Eurystomus gularis. The sequence continues at coordinate 7,237 of VZZY01010702.1, read as the reverse complement.
TTAGATATAAGGAAAAAATTCTTCACTATGAGGGTGGTGAGACACTGGAACAGGTTGCCCAGAGGAGTTGTGGATGCCCACTACCTGGAAGTGTTCAAGGCCATGTTGGATGGAGCTCTGAGTAGCCTGATCTAGTGGAAGGTCTACCTGCCCACGGCAGGGCATTGGAACTGGATGATCTTTAAGGTCCCTTCCAACCCAACCCATTCAATAATTCCGTGATTCTATGAAAATACTAGTTAGGACAATATCTTCAAACCTTCACATTCTTATAATCAATTGTGCCTCCTTAAAATCTCTGTTCAGAGGCTTCCTGTAGATCAGAAGACAATCAGAGTAGAAATAGATTTCTTCATTCAGCATCTGCATTTTATGGTCACATAATTATAGTATTTTTATCAGCTATGTTTTCGTTGTATATTTTTGTGTCACATTGTTATCTTTCATTTTTGGTTACAGTTTCTGGCTTCTGTTCTACAAAACATCTTCCTTCTACAATTTTCCTTCCTTTGCCTTGTAAGTGTTACTAGTTCTTGTAATGTCTTCACTTCTATGCACAGATCTGAACAAAACTTTTATTTTCTGATAAAATAATAATTTCTTCACCTCTATTCTATGCTTATCATATATCCTTATTTAATATTCATATTTTGCACTACTCCATGCAGATGAGGAGTGTTCTCAAGTGAGTAGCTTTTCCAGAGGCCAAACTGGCTGGTTTTACATGCTTACAGAATTCAAGGTAATAGTTATAGAATTCCTCTCACCTTCTTTGTCTCCTTTAAATTATCCTGTAAGCAAACTTCTAGAGAAAAATCACAGTGAAGGTTTTTATGCATTGAGAAATATACTGGCATAATTATACCATTGCAAAGTATAATACCAAAATGAACCCCCACGTGTCTATCCTGGGACAATGGTTCTTGTTTGGTTTAGGTTGCAGTGAAGATGGTATAATGCTAGAATGGAAAAAAAGGAAAGTATAATTATATCTACTCCATAATAAAATACAGGTCTGTGCACTTGCAGTGATGTAACAGCCAAAGGGATATCATTTTAGTAAATACGCTAAGTACTGGGTACCTGTGGTGCTGTGTCTCTTGGGACAATGAAGTTTACTGCCACGACCAGCACAAGTTCAGTGCTGTGCCTTAAACTTTCTGGAATATGTTCTTTGCATATGGCTTATTTTTCCCAGAAGAGTGCTGAGCTAAAGTTTCCAAATGCATTCGACTTAATAGTCTTTGTCGTATTTCCAAAAGTGAACTTCTTAGTTCTGTAAAGTATTGAGTATTCAAGACTCTCTTTGTGTTAATTGTGAACTGGAAAGGTTGTAGGGTTGCTGAATGTCTATTGAGGTTATACTAATGGTTACAACAAAAAAAAAATATTCTTATGAAAATTCATCTTCGAAAGTGGATGCTTCCTTCTTTAGTACAAATTATTCAGTATTTTCCTCTCTATAACGCAGTCACAGTGCAGAAACAAAATAATACTGTTCAGGTAATGCAAAAAAAAAAAACCCAGGAACTGAAGAGGTGAAATAAGTTACTTTAGAGGTGTTTGTGGATAGGGAAGGAAGGCGTGCACAAAAAGTGGAAAAAACATACTTGAAAAGTGGGAGAAAATCTCAATGCTACACTAACAAATATACAGCTTCAAGAAAATGGATTTTGCCTTTTTCTTTTTGCCATGCTATTGCAAAACAGAAATTTGGTTAGAGACATAATGGCTTTTTTAAATTATTAATTTTAGTAGTTGGGAAGTGGCCTTGAGCATCAGTACAGTGTTTATATACTGGGAGATTGGATAGCTGGCAGAAATCACAGAACAATTACACTATTATGAAGCACTTTCCAAAAGGGGATCATTTAAAACTATTTCTTTTGTGAAAGTTGGTATATAGTTTTCTCAAATAGTTTAATGGTAAAATCAATTGTGCTAGTATTTTGTGTTAAATGAGAAAAAAAAATTAAAATTAAAATTGTGAAATTGCAGTGGGAGCCTAAAATGAAAATTTCAAGTCTTTATTCATAAGGAGTGGTTAGCCATTCCTTTGTAATGCAGATTTACTTACTGTAAGGTTTACATTTGATGAATTGAATTATTCAGAAGATACTCAGCAGCACTGAAAAGCAACACTATCCTCACTGCCGTATTGTCACCAATTAACATTCCAGTTACTTACATGTTGCAATGCACCCAGTTAAAGTGGACGGTATAGAGTTTTGTAGGGCAACATGGATCAGGTTTTCATGCCTGAACTGAAACAGGCTGATTGTGTTGCTCTTAATATATAGACGTGTTCAAGTTCTAATTGAAATGTCCTTGTATACCTGTTTCTTTCCTCTTAGGAAATGAAATTGTGATATGTTCCGGTGGAAGTGCTATGGTGTAACATGTCTACACAGGCACTGAAAAGAACTCATTGTGGTTTTTCATTATAACAAGGACTGGAAGAGGTTATCATTTATCTCTTGTTATAAAGAACAGACTATTTCATCTCAAAAAGGAAGAATGTTCAAGAGAGCAGCTAATGGTATGAGCATTTTTTGAAACTGTCTTCACTTCACAACATTTTGTTGTGAAGGAGACAACTTTCCTTCACTTGCCTAAATGCCTGGTACATGACAGGCCCTGATGCCTAGTTTTTAAATCTGCTCTTACAATAAACTTGCAGAGGACATGCAGTCAGACAGCTTCTCCGTTCCAGGTTCTTTGCTTAGCAAACAAACAGCTGTGCGCACTTCTGCTATTTAAACACGACAGCTTTATTTCAAATGCATGTACAATTCCCATTAAAGTCAAAGAGAGCAGGACTTACCTGAGAACATGATTTTTCTTTTACTTTCCTTTGGCCTTCTGATCAACACACTAGGAAAATGAACAGCATCTTGTTCACTTCAGTGTTTCAAAGCATTTCAAAGGAATGGTGAATAATGAATAAAGAGACAGGACTGAAAACAGGACATATGAGAGGAAGTGAAGAAAGATAATGAGAAAAAACTGAGTGGAGAACGAAGGGTGCTGTACCTCCTCCCATGAGGTACTCATGTCCTGGTCATATGAGGCAGACATGAATGCTGCTCTGTCCCACCCAGCTTGGCCCATGGGAGACATTCTCCTTCCCCCTCTTACAAGGCCAAGGTGTCTTGAATTTTCTCCTCTCCACTGGCTCTTTCAACATGTGTTAATTGGTTTCAAAGTCTTCCAGGTGAAGCATAGAACAGACTCATATTCCAGAAAAACACATAATAGTGATAGGAAGGACCTAATGTGATCTATCTGCATTTTTCAAGGTAGGACAACCGTATTCATATCTTCATTGATGATTGTCTGATTTGTAATTAAAGACCTTGACCTCTACAGCTTCCCCAGGCAATCTAGTCAAGGATTTCACTAATCTTTCTAATGTTAATTTCCTTAATATTTGTTCTACATGTTGCTTCTGTTTTAAGTCCATTGCTCCTTGTCCCACAAGCCGTGGGTATGAAAAACAGATTATTTTTATCATCATCCTTTCAGGTTGTTGGAGATTTATTGGTGTCCTCTTTCTGGTTTCTTTAAGCTAAGCAACCCCAGTTCTCTCAGAGAATTGGCATCCCTTGAACTTTCTCCACATATTTCTTGACACAACGCTCCTAACACTTGACACAGTATTCCAAGTCAATCTGTACCAGCACCGTGTGGGAAAATGGTTTTGTGTGATTCAGAGCTTTTTAAAGATACTCCAGTATTAGCAGCCTAAACACTTGACAGCTGACCTCAGCCATTGAAATTATAATGAAACAATAATTCAGGGAAGTTCTGGAAGAAATCTATGCTCATTTCTCATTCAGTGTTTCATTCCTTACAATTCATCTTTTTGAACATCTTATTTCCATCAGAGGTAAGAATCTATTATTTTGTAAATCTCTGCTGAAATTATCAAAGATTATCACCATTCTCAGAAGATGAGGGCTTCTAAGAGAGCACATAAAAAATCTTACAACTGGCGATAAAATTGTGAAATTTGATAGCATCGGGCTTCAGGAGATCACCAATGAGAACAGATTGCTAAAATTACCTGAAAGTGGCTTTACAAAGCACTAAATTAGTCAAAATTGATCATGATTTTGTCCTGGGATCCCAAAATAAAGTTTTCAATTCCTGTTTTTCTTGTCTGTGACCTTGGCTGTGTGGCTGACTTTCTACAACCACTTCCCTTAGTCTGATCTGGAAGAGTCTGCAGCTAAATAGACAATCTCCTGTGGGGAATTTAGAGTGCCCCAAGCCATTGACCCCAATCTTATATTACAATGTTAAAAACTGAAGAGACATACCTGGATATTGAAAACCTGTTATCATAACCTCAGTTGATTATCAGAGGAATAATAAAAATGGGCTGGAGATTGAGAAGGAAAATATACAATTGGTGGGGTGGTGAGAGCAATACTGATGGGAAAACTTCGGGAAAGAGTTTGAAATGCTGTGATAGGAGGAAGTACCAAAGGAGAAGAGTGGAAAAGAACAAATCTCCTTTATTACTCAGCAAAAACATCACCAAAAAGCCCCTCAAATCACACACAAAGTAGTTCATATAGATCTGGGCCAAGAGGATGTGTTTGGATTTTAGGAAACATCTTTTGTTCAGATGAGTAGCGGTACAATCAATCTTTTACTGCAGGATGAGTCTTTTACTCAACCAGCCCTTTTAATTGCAGAGAAATCTCAGCCTAGACAAGATCTGCTGAGCAGGGGAAAATCAGGCATGTTGTAATATAAAGAAAAGAGAGGGAAAGGAAAGCTTTAAAAGCATAAGACAAATTGTACCATTGTAACTATTGCAAATAATTCACACGTAGAGAAGTAGATCTTTGTATACTAACAACAGAAAACAGATAAGAACACTGGTATTGACCTACATGAAAGGCAAACCTCTCATCCTCATAGATGACAGAACCAAAAGCCATCTGGAATTAGGGCAGTCTCAGTCTCACCTCCAGAGCCCAGGTTGTGGGATTTCATCACATCCTCCACCCCATGACTTCTGGTTCTGGCACAACCTGGTTTTCAACATGGTTTTCATGTTTTTCTCTAGTTGCCTGCAGGGCCTTGAACTTTCGTGTATCCCTGATTTCCTCTGCCTTTAAGGCAGTTCTCCAGTTCTGCACTCTTGACTTAAAGCTAGTAAGACCCACCTGGTCTGGCTGTCAACCATCATGAATGAGCAGCAGTTTTATGTGGTGTCCTAGCACCAGACAATTTGGCACTAAGTGAGTTTTCCTGTAATAAAACTAGGTATACAATACTCTGTGTTATACATTGTATGCTGATTATTAACTTACAGTATTTTTCCACTGTAATTTATTTTTTTAAAATATCAGCCTTGCTTATGAAATTATAACCAGAATAGGCTGTCTTTTATATGTGTATGGAGACAAAATGATTGCTCTTTTCCTAGCAGTTCCTGCCCAGAAGTTTAAAAGCTGAATGATGGGCAACTGTGAAATTTATGTACCTTTCCTTGGGGGGCGTTCTATAGGCCTTTTGGCTGGTGAAGCATAACTTTCACTTGATGACAAGAGTACTGACAGATGCATCACTGTTTCTGTTTTTAAACAGAGCATTTATGGAATATGAAAGAATTAATTTGGAAAAAAAAAAGGGAAAGAATTCACTGGGTAAAATCTGAGTGTACTGGAAAGAAAAGCTATAACCTTAGAAAGTAAATGGATATTTTGGTGCCAATGACTAACTCTTTTCTTACTTTGAAGGAGTAGTTTGACTCTAGTCTTGAGGCTTGAAGAAAGTTATCTGAATTAGAAATGAAATGTTAATGATTTGGGGGGTGGGTGGGGGATTCTTGGCTCAAAATATGTTTATCATCTTCTGTAAAGGGTGTGGGTGCTCACACTGTAAATACTTCTGTTAAAATTATGTGTCACATGGGAAAATTTAATTTATGGATTAGTGCATTTTGGTTTTCAGACCCAAGCCACTGTGCCTTATCATCCTCAGCGCTCTCTGTTTCACTGGGTTTCTGGTGCAGAATGTATTCATTATTGCTTCTGCAGTGTAATTTACATTTACTAATTTGCTACAGATTGACCTTTTAAGACATCAGAAGATAAATAATGGGCTCAGTGAATCCCTAGAGCACCTTCAGAAAGGTTTGGCAAAATAGTCCTAATGATCCATGCTTTCATAAGCCTTAGTTTTTTTAAGTATGGTACTGATGTCCAGTAAATGATGAATGCTAAGATACCTAACAATCAAAGAGCTGAGAGGAACACCTTCTCTCATGCACCCATATCATATGCTTACTGATAGTAACCATTTGGACTGAGGGGTGAGTACTTCTGAAATTCTTAGAAAGAACCATTAAATAAGGAGTAACTGTCTGACTTGAGGTGCTTGCACAGCTATATACAGCAGCACAAAACTGGTCTATAATTCTAGTCAATGGCATGGCTCATTTCTAAAGTTGTACTTTCCTGGATGCTTTGAATGAGAATGATGCTTCTAATAGTGATCCAACATGATAGTAAACGTCCACTTAGATAATAATTTAAGGATTTAGTACCTAGGTTTAGGAGAGTAAATTTCTCTCTATATGAGAAAGGCCAAGTTGTGAATGCATCTGGATCAAGCCCAAAACACCACTAAAGGGAAAAAAAAATCATAGAGTGGTAAAAAGCTCTTTAAACGGTATGGATAATAACATATAATAACATAATATTCTTGTAATGAGGAAGGAGAATAAAATGTTAATTCATCCAAGATTTAATAGATTTACAGCAGAATGAAGCAGATTTGGGAGCTTTGAAATTTGTCGAGGAAACCTAGAGACTCTCTAGATGGATTTGGAAGGGTCTCTTCTGAGCAAGATTTTGACTGTCGATATCATGTGTATCAGAACAACTCACTGCTCTTTTTGTGGCTCCAACACCTCGTGCTCTGCTCTGGTAAGGTGTCACAAGTATGGTTGATGTGTGAGACACCCAAGCAATACCCTTATTGTATGGGAAGCTCTATACACATTTTCTGTATGCCTGGGAAAAGCTCTTGGATGAAACAATTTTTAGCTATTGATTGCATTTTACTTCTGTCAAGGTTTAGAGCTGGGATGTCCACTAGATGAATGACAGATGCTCTCAATTAACCCCTCGCCCTTACTAAAGGGGAAGAGTAAGGGAAAAAGGGAGAGAGACTTGTGGATGTAAAGAAGAAAGCTAAAACAGATTTAATGAAAATA
>VZZY01010695.1:33578-49249 GCA_013400335.1 Eurystomus gularis | reverse complement strand
ACAGGATTGACTAAGTGAAAGAAGATGGAATAGTTACATCTTCTCAGAGGCCAGTAAAGACATAGAGATTGAGTGACTTGTCCGGAATGATGAAGCAGAAGTGGAAAAATGGACAAGATTTATTGAGTTCCAATCCAGTGCCCCAAGCTCAAGACAAACTTTTTTCTCTCAAGTACCCCGGTATATATTAAGTTTATATGAGATAATAGCACACATGTGGTTTCTTCCTTTGTACTTGTTCAATTGTTATTAAACTGGTAAGTTTTCCCTTGAGTATTCAATGAAATCATTGGTGAGTGTATGTGCATCCTTTACGTAATTTGAACAAGTGAATCACAGAGTGCCATAACTGCACAGAAATAAAGGTTTTAGAATGACAGAGATGAGCTATTCAGTTAACTTTAACTCCACACAGATTAATGAAAAGAACTGACTTGCCAATTATTAATAGACTTCTGAAAGTCTCAACTTTAAGGTATTTTATTTACATTACTTTGTAGAACAGCCTCTAGCAAAATACTTCAATTATTAAGGTGAGCGTTACATTCTTTTCCCCTTTAATTTGGACGTGTAGGAACTGTAAATGAAAATGATTTTTTTTTCAGAGTGTAAATCACAGGAGCAATCTTAAGCAAACTGGCAGTTTTCTAGTAGAGCAAAATTCTATTCCCAGAGAGCTCTCAAAAATATTTCAATTAGATGTTAAATTAGACACCTGAAATTCACATATTTCTCTCAGCTTCTTAGGCAAAAATAATAAGATAATAACTTGATCAGCTCAGAGCATTCAGTGCTCTGTTGCAAAATGTCTTCCATTTGAAATAGATCAAAATTGCAGTTTGCTGGATAAAAATTTTAGGTTGCTTGTCTGCGTGGAAGGTTGGAGTGGATGACTTCTTGGGAGAAGAAACAAAAAAGAATCGCTTTGAGTACTCGTTTGGGAGGTGAAGCACACTGATAAATATGCAACGTGAATAAACTTTTCAAATGTGCAATGAGTGGGCAACAGAAAAATTGTTAACAACCAAGTCGGGTATGTTCTACTTTGGCATCTAATTTCAGTTAGCGTTTTGGGGTCGAGTTTTATAAACAAATGTTTTTTCAGTATTTCTTTGCATCTGCATAAAATGTTCCTGGAATGGCATGAAGGTCAACACAAGGGCATCGTGAATGCATGTATACTTTCCATAATGGTTTTGGCAGAGGGAGAATAGATTTGTTTTTGGAGAATTCCTATGAAGGCTTATTGCAATTTAAACTCCTCTTAGCTTAGCTACCTATAGATGTGGTAACAGATATTGTTACAACCAAACTAGCTGAAAAATATTTGCACCTAGCATCATTTCTTAGAAGAGCAGTTCGGATTTCTGCAAAGGAAAGAGCTAGCAGTAAACCCTGGTTGCTTGTACCAGTTGTTACCCAGTTGCTGGTACACTTACTGGCATGGAATTTTAGGAGGGTTTGCCTGTGGAAAAAGTGAAAGGAGCCTTAATGAGCTTTAATGTGAAAGAGAGCTTGTGTGCAGGCTTCAGCTCATGTAAACATTTCTTGAATGTGCTATTTATAAACGTTAATGACAGTTTACCTGGCATAGTCTATGGACATAAGAAAGATAATCTTTGCATGCAGAATGAATACCGCTTTCTAGACCAACTCTATCTACAAAGTTTGTTTTTCTCATTTATAATGTCTGTGTTCTACAGATTTGCATCTAGGATGATTTATACTCTCCATCATCTGTTGAAGCCAATGTAAGCCAGGCCCCTAGAACATTAAGCAATACAGATGATTAATAAAATTATACAAAACCAGAAGAAATACTTCCTAATCAAGCAGGCAATATTACAGTTTATTAATAAAGGATGTATATACTTGCAAGATGCTCACTGCCATGTCTGTCAGATGCCTGGCCACCAGAGATGAATCCAGCAAGCATTTCTCTGACTTACTAGATGGCATTAACTGTGTCGATGCAGCTTCTTACAAAATATTTCCAGAAATTGTGTTAGATACTGCACCTTCTAAAGTGAGCGATGACCAGAAGATGCTGAGTGCTCTTTGTCCCTTTCAGTAAAACAAATAGGTGTATTCTTAATTTTAAATACGTCAGTAGTCATTGGCTTCATTGAGGATGCATCAGAAGTTTGAAAAAATAAACGTGTTTAAATGTTTTTGTGATTTGGTAGTGAAGTACTTGAATCTTTGAAACACAGAGCCCGTGAGGAGATGTGCTATTTGTCATGGTTGAAATTTCTAGACATTTTATATTAACTTTTCAAAGGATAGGGAGCACTTCTGTAAAATTTAGGCAGGGAGGATGTGTCGCCTGTGTAGCTCTGGAATTAATTTTATGTAACTTCTTACCATAAACCCTGTGGTTCATGGCCACCTGCAGTTTCTTATCAGCGTGCAGCCTGCCATAGTTATTTGCTTTAATTATTTCATAGACAGAGTGTTTATTCTGAGATATTTCAGCGAGAAGCAATACAGAACTGCTATACACTATGTCAACAAAGCAAATATTGGCAAATGCAGTAAGACTATGTTGATCATGGAAGAAATCCAAACCAGCCAATTGCATATCTCTGAGATGGTGAAAAGAAATTATTAGAGTCTGAAAATCAATTATGTGTCATTTTGCTCATTCCAGGCATTTTCCTCTGCTGAAACTGTTCTGGGAAGCATGTTACATTAGTACCAGATGCATGTACACTAAAGCTTTATGTGATACTCGCCCAAATTTTAAGGATGTGGAATCTGTCTTTGAAATTTAACATAGCTGTACATAACTTGTCCATATCCCCACAGCCCTGCCACTACAAGTGGCAGGAATGTAATAGATGTGTGCAAGGGAGGCTTTTAGTTTCCTTGCCTTGAGCAAAATTAGCTAATGATATTCCTTCAGATACAGTACAGTACAAATGGGGCACATTAAATGGCTTAAATTAGGTCAAATTGAATAATTGAATTTATTCTTTTACTTAAAAAGAGCTTAATCAGCTGAGAGTGCTAGAGTCAGAAAAAATAGTTTAATTAAATATTAATTAGAAGTTTATATTTTGAGCTCCCGTGTCATCACTTGCAGCAATATTATTTATGTCTCTGTTTTTCCTCATTACAGCTACTAGGAGATGATGTTCAACCGTTCTCTCTTGATGAAGAATTTGATTATAACAGTTTGGCACTGACTTCTAAGTTCTCTGAAGCTGAGCTGAGGGCCATTTTAGAATTGTCCCAAGACAAGAAAATGGGGACAGATGTCAAGTCAGCATGAGCTGAAGACTGAGTCAAAGGCATTCTGTTCAGTGCTGTTGAACTGATATTTTTAGGGGGTAACTGTAGCTCTGCATTGCACCCTTATTTAGTGTTTTTATCTTCATGGCCAGTAAATTACATTCTCAAGATTTTTTTGGATTGTTCTACCAAGGTGCCTTGAAGGCTGAGGTTGCCTTTCCCTGTGCCTTCTCCTAGTCCTAACGAAAACACAGAATAGGAAGATGGTGCTTGCCCAGAGTTGCTTGTATAGAGGCCTTTCTGCCAGAGACAAAGTATTTCCATCCTTTTTATATGTCTATACACTGATTTGCTTAGGCATTTGGGTTGGCTAAGGAGGTCTGTATTTGTCCCTAAACCCAACAGGCTTTTTTTATAGATCAGTGACCTTTAATATTTTCAGGCTACTGTGTTGTTTTCCAGGTGGTACAAGGCAGCTGAAAGGATGTCTCAAAAGACAGCCGTAAATTCCCTTTTGTAGAAAAATCATTGAGCGAGGTGAATCCTGTATTGCTTCAGGAGAGGTATGCTCCATGGGACCAAGCTGGTGGAATTCAACATAGCACTATGGCTACTCTGGCTTGTATTTGGCACTGACACAGTTCCTGTCTAGCGCTAAGCTGGTCCTAAAGCTGCCTTTTAACTAGTTCTTTCAATAATGCAAACAAGAGCTTTTTGCAGCCTACAAATCAATCTGTAAACTCTTTCCCTGTCATTGTAAGGCTTAAATATACAGAGTTATGTGAGTGAGTAAATCTGGGAATAGTTTTTCTATGTCTTTTGAGTTACTTCAGTTCTGTAGAGAAATAAATATTCTCATTTCCAATACATTTTTTGAGTTGATAAAAATTGACGTGGTGCAACTTGCAACAATTAAAACATGAACTGCTACAAAAATCTTCCACGTAGAGGTAAAAATAGTGATCTTATCCATTAAAGGAATTGGCATTGAAAGGCTGTCTGATTTTGCATTTTTTTTACAGGAGATGATTCCAAATACCAGTTTATTCTGGTATGTACTCAGTTATACTCAGCATCACTGAGATACAACGAACTCAAGCTGAGTAAAGGTTAGGTAGTGTGAGTGGGAGAGGAGAGAATGCATCTCTGACACAAGGTAGTATGTCCTCCTGTGTTTAGAATTTATTATTTTTTTTTAGTTTACTGTAGAAGCTTTGATATTGAGGCTTAGTTTACACTGAATTGTATTATTGGTCATTTTCTGGTGTAACTGCATGAGCTAAAGTTTATTGACCAACATGTTGTTCTTGGCCTATCTCCATTATTTCTGGAGCGGGTGATTAATACGATGAACATGGGAAGAGTGCATAAGCAGACAAGTTTGTGGCAAACAAACCACAAGCTGTTTAAAGGTTCTGGATAAAATCCCTGTGGCCAGTTTGGCTGCTCCATTGTTGGCAATTTATAAAGGCAAAGAAAGGTGCTTTGGTGCTCCAAAGGAGATTTTCATATCGGTAATTCTGTAGACCATAATCACACACCACTGAAATGTGACTAGCATGCGTTTTGAGGACTGGCATTTACCTCACTTAGGGGGATATAATTTAAGAATGAAAATAACAAAAAACAGAAAAGAAAGTGATCTCAGACAAGATGTTTAAGGACAGTGATATAAAACTACAAGTATGTTGCATAGAAAAACTGGTCTGTATAGGGCCTTGCTGGTAGAAGATAATGAGAAATTTATTTTTATATTTTTAACTTTTACACTCAGAAGGATGCCTGTGCTGTAGTTAAAACAGTTTTTGATGCAATTGGCTCAACAGCAGACTCTGCTATTCTTTTCAAAATATCTATTTTTAATTTTTTCTTTAAATATGAGTTAATTTGAATTCAACAGTGTTTTGTTGAACCCAAGATATTTTGAATTAAGTGCTTCAGATCCAGCTACAATTTCCAGTGAAACATTCAGCTAAAAATACCAGAGCAGTTTGAATTATTAATTCATCTTCTCCTGTAAGACACAGATAATATGTATAAATGGGAGGGATAAGAAGTAAGCTATGGAAGAGCTCCATGAGCAGATCTGGGAGGAAGAAATTGAAAACCACAGTACAAAGGTAGCAAGGTCAGCCTGAAAAAGCCTCACCAGAAAAATAAGGGAGACAGCCTCATTAACATATGCATGCATAGCAAAGAGAAAAGAAGGAACCTTCAGTCTAAGAGACTACAGAGTTTGCTGTCCTTTGCCAGACAACGAATCAACCATAAATAAAGGTGAACTTCTGTGGGTTTGTGGAATTATGAGCTCGGCACTTTTTTGTGTGGGTTTTTTTTTCAGAAAGGCACACAAACTAGAGATAGTCCTGTTGGAATCCTATTGCCAGTGGAGTCAGTGAGAGACCTTGTCCGTGGGTTCATAACGATCTTCAGGCCAAATCAGCTCTGGAATCTCTAAGTATATTTTCTATTCATTTTATTATCAATTTTTCCCTGTACGTTAGGGATACATCCAGACATTCAGTTCCTTCTCTTGCAGGCAGATGATTCTTTTACCAAATGTTCGGAGTGCATATTATGCTCTGTAAGTGTCATTCAGTCGTCATTATAGGGTTCCGTTTGATATAAAGAAACACTTTGCTGCAGAATATTCAGCAAAATTGGAACTCTTTAGTGGCATCCACCTTACGCATAGAAATGGGGATAATTCACTCACATTTACACCACTCATGAGTTAGATTTTTGCTTTGTTAACAGAGTTGAATATCACAATGGAGATTAGGCAACGTAGGCCGCATTTTCCAAACATGACATTTTATTGGCCTGCCCCTGTGCCTGTTTTGGGCTTGTACCTTTCATCTGATTATCTTTCACACAGGAGGCATATTTTCCTCTTCTCCGTTACCAGGCTGTCATTTTTAAGAACATACTTTATGTGCATATTAGATTTTATACATGCGAATGGAGTTTACATGTATAGTTACTGTTAGTTATTGATTGTTTCAGTGTTTGTGAGGTGGTTTGGAGTCTGAATAATATATATCTTTGCCTCTTGTAGCTTTTGTTCTCTTTAATATTTAATATTTGCAGCAAAGGTTGATGAGGGGCTCTCATTTTCTATTTATGGTCTTTTCTAATGTTTCCTGTTCCCCACAAGATTTAAAGGCAAAACTCACACATGGGACAGGAAATGTCAAGTGCTACTTGGAATTGACTTAGGGGCTGCTGTGATAGGGAAATAATTTTTTTCCAACAACACTGATAAGGATTTTGAACCGCAAAATCTCTGATGTTGGGTGAACCCATTGGAATTGAAGGCTGTGATCCATCTCTCTAATCCCTCGGTGTTCATGACTTCATTGAAACATAAAGTGCAGTAGAGATATGCATCAGCATCAGGCAGTGAGCTTATCTGTATTAAACTTGTGGATTATTTGGGTGTTACCAGAAGGATACTATTTCTTTCCACAGTCTTCGTGGATCCTGAGTTACAGGGGAGAACCTGATTTTTATGGGAAGTGTAGGAGTCCTTCTATTAGGGCAGGATTCTGAAGGGTTGCTTCCTTGGCTAGTTGTCGTGCAAGCTTGAATATTATTAATGCTCAGAGTTACTCCTTGTGGGTATACAAGGATGAGTAATTATTTGCTGAGATAATGGTTGTGAAAGAATAAGATAACAATTGAAGAAATGAAAAGAAATGCAGACAAGTCTGACTCAGACATTGTTATGATTCTAAATATATTTCTATTAATGCACAGAGATATCATTATATACACTTGTATACACACAGTGCCACTGAAAGAAAATAATTTTAGTATGGAGGGTACTCACCAGATAGTTCAGAACCTTTTGAAGAAGACGACATAGAAGCAAACCCCAGCTCTTACGGAAAAGACCCTTTGATCCTCTGGCCTTGATTTTCTGCTGCTATAAACTGGCAGAACTCCACTGAGGCCATTTGTATTCATACAGAGCAGACAGGACCCTGGTGTTTACAGTCTTAGCTGAAAGGATACAGAGCCAAATTAATTCCTGATTATTATTATTATTCCTCTACTGAATATATCGCTATGTATATGACCCATTATCATTATGGGAAAATATTTAAATGCAGAGCCAATGCAGATGAAATGTAAAAAACATACCTTTAACCATTCAGTTACTAATTTTACACAGGTCATTTTTGAGTTTGTGTAGTGGTGTGTGCTTAGAACATTTTTTTTTGCTTTAACAAAAATACCACTTACCTTTTCAAATCCTGTTCAAATAATGAAACTTGATGAGATACGTAACTACTAAAGATTCCCACCTCCTTTAAAGCTTTTTTATTTTTTTTCCTCTGCATCTTGGCAAGGATTGGAAAGGGATTTTGCTTTACATTGGAATTGTTTTTAAAAGATCTGACATCCTTTGTAAAAACATGTATCTTCTTATAAAGGTGGACTCCCTCAGTGATGCAACACTAAATGCAGACATAAAACTAGGACCAAATTCCTAGTTTTTCAGCAACTTCATGTACAACATGGTGTGGCTAAACAGCCACTTAGTATCAAAGTGTCTGCTTGGACAGCAGGCTGATTTTTGGACATTAGGAAGAAGTTCTTTAATATGAGGGTGGTTGATCACTGAAACATGTTGCCTAGAGAGGTGGTGGAGGCCCCATCCCTGGAGACTTTTAAGGTCAGGCTTGATGGGGCTCTGAGCAACCTGATCTAGAGAAGTCTCTACTTATTGTAGGGAGGTTGGATTAGATAACCTTTAGAGGTCCCTTCCAACGCAATACATTCTGTGATTCTATCCTGTGATACTCCTGAAGATGTGCAATGGAAAAGTGATGAGTGACCCTCCTTCACAGGCTGCAGTTCAGCCTCGACGTGTTCAAGCCACCCAGTAAAGTGAGGAAGCCCATGAGAAGGATTCTCACTGGCCTCAGGAGGTGAGTGAGCTCCCTGCACCACAGAGCCGAGCACTTGTGATAGCAAAGGGCATTCCCACCACGGTGTGCTTTCTTGTGGCAAGGTGTCAGTTAGCACAGGTGGGTGTGAGGTTCCACATGTCCTGGGCTTCTCTCCGAGGGATGCACTGTCTCACTGAAAGGCAGCTACTTCTCCAGTCTCGGGCACATACAGTTCTCCCAGGTGCTAAATGTCTGCCCGTCCCTTGGGAAAACAAGACAGACAGTTTTCTCTGAGATTTTATTAAGGTGTAGGATATCTCAAAAGATGATGAGCTTGGTAAATTTTTGACTTCTGGCTGTTGGAGGTGACACCTTGGGTTTTGCTGTCAAGGTGCTGTAAGCCAACGTTGCAGGTGTGAAATGTGACAGAGATAGACTGGAGATAGTTTTAGTGCTTGTTTATGACAAGTTTGCAAGAAGAAAAGCAATTGTTAAAAGGTACTGTCATTTTTATAGACAGGCTACTTTATTTGCAATTGCAGTGCCCCACAGTTAAAATGGAAATCGATTTTAATGCGTTATGAAAATGCAGAAATATTTGTCTCATTTACAGCACTTCCAAAAAGGATGGATAATAAAATTCCCCTGATTAATGATCTATAATTTTATGTGCTCTGTGGTGTCTTGTTCAGTACATCTATCCACATAAACGTTTCAAAATAACAAGAAAAGACAGATCCGAACAAACTCCATAAATCTAACTTCACACTGAATTTCAGGCTGTGGAAACTCTCTCTCTATATACAAAGCCTTCTTTGATCTGAATATTCCCAAACTTCGGGGAAGTAGAGACTCTAAAGGTCTCTAACCAAACATGACTCAAGCAACTGCTTAGTACCCACCTGGACTACAAAAACCAAAGCAGCCAAGGATCTGCCTGTATAAAAAGAACCTATGGAAGGTAACAACCAGAATAACTGCACTCTATAGGAAGATAATGGATAAAAGGACTCTAAAGACAGTAGAATTAAGTGCAAAATTATCTTTTTCTAGACAGTGAGCCATGCTAAAGTATTCTGATGACTTCATACAGTTCTTTACAGCCTTTGAATGCCCAAATGAAAAATTAGCGTAATCATTTTGTAGTTCTTGTGGAATTACTACACAGTCATCGCTTAAGCCATTAAAATGAGATTAAAAAATGTTGTGGGATTCTTCGGTGTATTTTGTGGCAGTGCTAACACCATAAATTAAGACTTTAGCCTCATACTATCATATGTTACAGAAGAGTTTGTTCTGTTGTGGCTGTTGTGGTTGAGGGCTCTGGTGGCACTGTTTCTGGAGTGCAGGTGTGTACTTGTAGCAAGTAAGCCTTTAAGTAAAATTTTCTTGAATCTGTCTGCTTTTCTGTCTGTATAAAGACTTGTAATATACAATGTGATGTGCATAATTCTTAGAAAGAGGCAAGTGTCATTTATTATGTTGCTTGTGCTCCTCAGAATAACTTAGCTAGAGGACAAATTCTCCCAATTACTTGGAAGCGTTGATTCTGCCATTTAGATTTGCTGCAGATTGCACATTTGTTCTTTGAGAGAGAAATGTCGAAATGCATTTTTTCATCCTCTTTTCTTTAATTTTTGGTTTTGTCTTTCCTACATCAGATTTGCAGCTAGCTTTTCTAAACTTGACAAGATGCTACATTAATCCAATGAGCTACTTTCCTGCTGGATAAAATTTTAAAGTAAAAAAGATGGAAAGCTGGCCAGGAAACTTCAAAACACTATTGGCATTTCACGCACAAGCTTAACATTTGCAAAGCTTTCAGAAACAAACAATCAGGAAAATACAAATAATGGTCAGCCTGCTTACTGAATGAAAATTGAATTCCAAATTGCCTTTAAGTCAGCTGCTTACACTTCAGCTCCTCTGCTCACCAAGGATTCTGTTAACGAACATATTTCAAAGTCCAGGCTGTCAAAAATACTGACAGCTCGCGCTAGCTGAATACCATTTCCTGCAACCAAATTGTGATCCATTTAAGACTCTTTGTTTCAGGAAGCACTTCCTGAATTCCACAGATTTATTTGCCAGTTATGAACATTAATAAAATAAACTGTACCAAAAATAATGGCCCAGTGGATATCTTTCTGCTGAGACCTAGCGGGAAGTGAGGTTGGCTGAGCAGCCAAATATTGCCTGTGCTCTGAACATGATGCTTCATGTCTTGTTTTTGATTCTTTTGCAATATATCTAGGAAAATCATGGCGGTCAAAAGAACTGGCCGAGTAACACCCGTCCACACCTCCAAACCCACACGTCTGAATGTGCTGGCAAACAAGCTATCCAAAGTCAATTGGCTACTATTCCAAGGGTAGTATTATCCATTATGGGGGGTGTTTCACAAGGTGCATGCAGCTGAGAGCATTTGCTAATTAACAGGGTTAGGCTCTGATCACAAATGTACAAATGAGTGTTTATCTTGCACTGCTTGTTCTCTCATAATAGCCAAAATTTTGGTTTTTGAAATGTGTATTTTTTTGTGCTTTTCACTCGCTACCCCAGAACCAACAGACCTACCATCCTTCAAAGATGATGCCGAAAAACCATAAAGTGAAGTGCTCTGAACAGAAGTGATCAAATTAAGAATGAAATACAAATAAGTAATGTTAAATTTTGGAAAACCAACTTGCTGAAATTCAGATATACTGGACTCTGGAAGTACCATAAAGGGATGTTGGTGGAGCTGATTTGCTCAATTAAAAGAAACTTGAAAAAAAATATTGGTGAATTTGCTATAGGAACAAAAAACTGCATCAGCCAGGGACTGGATTTGATTAGTATTTCCCCTCTAAGACTAAGGTATGCACGAATGAAGGGTTGAAGTCTAAAGAATTTTAATTGTTAAGATTGTTATCTGCTTGGGATTCCAGTTCTGATAATAGAAAAAAAGGATGGTTCAGTTTAGTGGTGCAGGTTCAGTCTGACTGTTTTAGTTCCAGAGCATCTCTACAAACTGTTGATTTGTACACAGGCTGGCAACCCATTTATGAAGCATCACTGCCAGCATTTGCAAAAATGAAAAATGATGTGTTATTTAAATACTCTGCTTTTCTGAACAGCCTAGCTGCATTACAATTGTGCAGTAAGGTAGGAGAGATGGCTTTTTTGTCCTGCTCTCCAAAAAGCAACTTCATTTAGAATTTTGAAGTGGAATGTTGCATCAGAACCACAGCAAATCTGTGTCTGTGTGTAGATCTGTGGCTCATGACTTCATGAGCTCATGACTTCATGGCTCAGCCTAAGTAAATGCCTAAGTAAATGATCTTTACTTTGGCATATGTTAATTTTTTCCAGAATCCAAAACCACTGTCAAATTTGCATTTGCAGGCCATGCTTCTTTTACTGTTTTCTCTGTGCCTTTACTGATCTTAACTGCCATACTATACAATAATCAGTATAATATACAGAGAACAGGATATGGCAGTGCTACATTTTTCAACGGGGAAAGGGAACCTTCTCCATAGTGAGCTGAAAAGGCCATTGAAACTCTTTGGTTGGTCACTTGTCAACTTGACTAGGATCCGTATTGAGTTAAGCCTATATTTTTATGAAGCATTTATATTACGCAGATTAGGGAGGTGCTGCTCATTGATATAATTTGGAACGAAACTCAGCTCAATCAACTTCAAAATGATCTGTCTTTTGGTCACTATAAATTCCTCTTGATAATCCCATCCCACAGTAGCTCTATCAGAATCAGCATGGACTCCCACTGCCATCTCTTGTAGTTGGGCCCTTGAATAATGCTGCCAATTCTCTGGGACACTTCCAGGGAGCTGCAGCTTACCAAGAAGCTTCCTGGAGGAGAATGTAATTTTAATTTATTTTCTGTTCCAAAACATGCTTCTGTGTAACCCAGCCTCACCCTGTTCTCCCCAAAGGAATGGCCAGGGTAGAATACCAATGCCTAGACTGATTACCACTTGTTGGTTTAACTGAGTGCTCAGTTTTGCATTTCACTTCACCTTCCTTAACCTTTCTTCTCCACATGGAATATTACTTTCAATGCCAAGCACTGAGGAAACAAAAATGTGTGTTTCTTCAAACCACCCCCATCTTACTAAAATTCAGAAAGGTGTTTGCTGATGTATTCAACAGGAGAGGAAATGGATTGCTACCTCACAGTAAAGTTTCTCTGGTTTAAATGTTAATTGTTTTAACCACTCTGGAGTTTTCTGTGACCTCTAGGTCACTTTTTTAAAATGATGGTTGATACAATCTCTCAGAAGAAAGGGAGAAAAAAAAGTACATTGCTGGCCTAGTTTCAGGTAACCTCTAAAAGTTCAAGTGGACCAATTACACATAAAAAGTACAACAACTTCTGTAAAGCTTCATTTGAGTCCCAGAGGGGAAAAATGATAGAAAATCAATTAACTTTCCACATGAAAAAATAGCTCATATTGCTAAGCTTTCCTTGCATAGTTTCTTGATTGTGTTTGGAAGCAAATTGCCTTGATTATACCTTTGATGGGAAGGAAAGCCTTTTAATTAATTTAATACATGCTATATCAGTGCTAAATTGTATCATGGAACAATTAAGTAGGCCTACACCGGTATTTTTGCCCTGTTGAAAATGGATATTGCTCACTTACTGAGTCATCCTCTTGCTTGGTTGACGCAATTATCCATTCATCGCAGAGCATGTGACATGAAAGCTATTAGGGCCTTTTATAGAGAAGAAAGGCTCAACGGAGTAAACAAAAAGCCAGTTTCAGTGAAGAGCCTGAAATGCCTCCTCTGGTCAAAAATTTGGAGAAATCTGAGCTAACTCCAGAGTCTGTACCTCACTGGGGAATGAAACAGAACCCCAAACCCTAAGGCAGCCCTTACTGTGGCAGCATTCAGGCTTCAGATCTATTGTCTATTGGTCCTGGACTAAAGGGAGGAGTGGAAGTGATTCTCTGTCTGTCATGTGCTGACAGATGATCCTTAAACTCTGGCTCAGCTATGAACTGTTGAGAGCAAATTTGTAGTAGCATCTACAGTAGCTGCTGCACTAGCTGCTTCTTAAGCCATTTTTTTTCCTCAAGCTCTTGGCCAAAAACATTTGCATTTGTTGTGTTTGCTGAGAACAGGATTTTTAAATGACACTTTAAAGGCAAATGTTCTAAATAGAACAAGAAAAAGCATGTTCTTTCTTCCCCTTCCCCCCCCCACAGGTGTGTTCCTGTATCATCAGTGATACTACATTATAGTGTTGAAAGGAAATAATATTAAGAATCTTCTTGATTTGTCCCTGTTGCTAATGTACATTTTCTTGTCTTGCTAAACTGGGTGACTTTACTTTCCCTGGTGGATCTTGCCTACTGGGATTGTATTCGCCTGCACCGTGCTTTTCATATCGAGGTCTGCTGGGTCTTTCCTGGTGAGCTGTAGAACCAAATATCCAAGAACTGAATAATAAAGGAAGGAGACCACCACCAGAGAATCTGTTTTATGAATTAACTTATAGCTGTCTAAACTCAGATAAAATATTATCACACTTTTTTTTTTTAATATCCCAAGGCCATAAACAATGAAAAATGAAAACCTATACAAGCGAGGAGCAATACTCATTGCATTCTCCCTGTTCTTTCTCATTTCCTAGAAAAGGGCCAGCTGGTGAGGGATTTGGTTATGAAAGGATGCTAGATGGTTAGGGAAAGACTCAAGATTGGAGAGGGAGCTTTCTTGTGGTAGCGTGAAGGTGAATCTGTGCTAGAAATGAATTTCAGACGTGCAGAATCGTGGCTCTGATTGCCGTACCACAGGACTGGTGTGTTCTGCATTATTTAGAGATTTAATTTAATTACAAGTCTTAGATGTAATAACTAGCATTTTGAGTTGTGACAGAATTGGGCTGGAAAACATCAGTATGCAAGGAGCACTGTCAGGTCTGCTCTCTGGGCTTGTGTAACAGTAAAAATATTTAGTATTGACGAGAATGGCAAAGCCAGTAAACAGAAGGGCTGCATGACATTGCCTGGCATTAGGTGGAGAGGTGCAATTTGTACCACTTAATTCAGCACAGATTGGCTTTCTCGAGAATAGGTTTCAAATATGAGTGGGACGTGGTACCTGCCCCTCCCTGGTCCCAGACTGGCTGGTTGCTGCCAGTCTTTTGGATCATCTGGGGGCTGTAGCTTCAGTGACCTTGACTTGTGATGATCAGGGTAGATTGAGTGAGTGCAGTCAGTAAATATATCTGAGAAAACAAATGTATTTGTTTTCCACACTGCTGATAAAGACACATATTGCTGTGGCATGAATGGTCTAGTGTAGCCTTCTACCATCCATAAATAAGGAACATACAAAAAATACCCTTTTCCTTTTTCATTATTTAAGTTTGTCTTTCCTGTCATCACAGATGCTATCTATTTGTGTACTTTTTTAGTTCTCCCAAGTGAAAAATAGCAAAAATACATTATGCATTTACAGTACTGTATTTTGATTGCATTAAGGTTCTATTTTTAATGTTTAGGCTTCTTCATCAGGAGGTAAAAAATACATTCTCATCTTGTTGAAAGGCAAAGACAGATGATTTGGGAACTCCGTTAGTGCTGGGATCAGAATCACAGTTAGCCAAGACTTAACCCCTCTGAAAGAAGAGTGTGTCAAAGATGATTGAAAATGTCACTGATGCATAAAGGCAATCATGGATGGCTAATCATCCCCTCTGTAGCTGGAATGTGATTTCCATTGGGTTACTCTAGGAAAGATGCTTCTTGATAGTTTCAGCAAAAATATTACAGAAAGATGGTATATTTAGAAAAAAAAAATCCCCAACTGATCTCTTCAAATTATTGAATTTTCCACTTAGGCCTGGGATCATTAATTCGTAACTCATGTTGTGCCCCACCAGAACAGCAAACTGGTAGAAGACTCCCAGATGTGCTGCTAGCTGGCTGCCTCTCTTAAGAGACTAATGGATGATGGGCAGGATTTAAAGGAGAGCTGACAAAGGGAGAGAAAGAAGGTCACTAACTAAAAAGTTTTTTTTTCCTTGGACAAAAAAGATTAAAGAGGTGAGAGCAAATACGTGATTCAGTTTGAGAAACAGGATTAGAAGATCAATGCAGGACTTGCTGAGCATCGCATAAGAGTTCCAAAATGCTCTGGGCACTGTTTCCCAGTTCTGAAGTCATAGAATCATAGAATCATAGAATGTCAGGTTGGAAGAGACCTCAAGGATCATCTAGTCCAACCTTTCAAGGTGAAAAATGATATAGCTTAAGTGAGATGGCCCTGTCAAGCTGCGTCTTAAAACTGTCAAATGTAGAGGAGTCTACCACTGCCCTTGGGAGACTATTCCAATGTTTAATTGTTCTCATTGTGAAGAATTTTCTTCTGGCCTCCAGTCAGAATCTCCCTAGGAGTAACTTGAAACCATTCCTCCTTGTATTTTCCATGTGACTCCTTGTAAAAAGGGAGTCTCTTTTGTCTTGGTAGCCACCCTTCAAGTACTGGTACATGGTAATAAGGTCTCCCCTAAGCCTTCTC
>VZZY01010695.1:5781-33304 GCA_013400335.1 Eurystomus gularis | reverse complement strand
TCTGGAGTGTCAACTACCCCACTTATTTTTGTGTCATCTGCAAAATTCATCAGAGTGCTCTTAATCGCAGTATCCAAGTCACTTATGAAGGTATTAAACATATTGATCCCTGAGGGACTTGGCTTGTGACCGGTTGCCATTTTGAAAATGAATCATTTATCACCACCCTCTGGGTGCGGCCTGTCAGCCAGTTCCCCACCCACCAAACAGACCATTTGTCTAGGTCATAACATGTCAGTTTTTCAAGGAGGAAGCTGTGGGGGACCATGTCAAAAGCCTTGGAGAAGTCCAGGTAGACTATGTCCACCGCTTGCCCTGCATCAACCAAGGAGGTTACTTTGTCATAGAAAGCGATCTTTCCACAATAAAAAATTACTTTGCTGAGAAGAAATTACTTAGCCTAATTTTTTTTTTCTTATTTCAGTACAATAACATGAAAAGGAGGGTAGCTGCAGTGGCACCGTCAAACCAATTCTTGGTGCAGAACACATGGTGGCAATGTTGCATCACTCCTGAACATCTGTCGTGTGGCACTTACCCAGCCAATATTCATTTACTGAGCGATAAATAGGTAGATGCTGCAGAGTGCTGCTTTACCCTGGGAATATTATACTTGTACACGGTAGCACTGATTGTGTTTTCTATTAAAATAGGGAGTAAGGTATAGGAAAAATACTTTTTTTCCTGTTTTTTTACCACTCTTGTATTATTTGCACGCATCCTAAGCACCGATACAGTTTATGTTTTGCAGAAATAATGTAGCTGGTATTGGAAAAAAAGAGATGACTAATTAGTTTCATTCCATAAAATCAAATACATCTGCCTTAGAGGAGCACTTATGATAATAAAAACTTCTACCCATCACTCACACGGGGAAATCAGGAACTGTGAAGCTTTCTCAAAAGAAAAGCTTCGCTGCTCAAACACGCTAGCCATGAACTCTCACTTTCAAAGAGGTTGCTAGCCTAAATATCAGCTTCCCTAAAAGTCTACAAAGAAATGGTGGCGTTGGAGAAGAACTTAGCAGGAAAAGTTTTGGGCACATGTAAAGATGAGTTTCTGGGTCCAGTGGCCGTGGTCAGCGCTCAGCACAAAACCCGTCAGAACTGATGTGGTTTGGCTGAACCCTGCACCTGATCACTGCATCAGAGCAGCCAAGGGTTTGTGCACCTGTGGCTTTCTTATCTGCTCAGCCTGGAAGGAGGGCCCTTGAGAGGTACACCAAGTACGAGAGGGCTTACATTACAACGACAACACTGACTGCTGGGTATTTCAGGTCTCTGGGACTGTTGTCTTTCATACTTGTCCTGCTTTTTGTGTGCTGTTGCAGCTCCACCAACTCCGTTCCCAAGCCACGGTCTTCCCTGGTTTTTCCCCTGCTTTTGTCAAGCTCTGCTCCCCAGCAGACTGTGCTTCTGCGGTGGCTCAGCTGATTTCCATTTCACTAACACGAAGCTAATGGGACTTTTTCCTTCTATTTTTCAGCCTCTTAGGCCTAGGCATGTTATCAGCCACTGATGGGTTATTCCAATCACCCATAGCTCTAAGGGTCTGGATTCAACTCTAGACCTTGGTGACAGGTCCTTGGTGGCAGGAGCAATGCACTTGGCAGGTATCCTTGAACTACCCTCCACAGCTCCAAAGGCAATAGCAAAGCTGCAAGGGCTCAAGATGCCACCTTACGGTGCAAGAAGGAAAAATGCAGGTTTTTTTTCAGCTAACAAGTAACGCTGAGTTGTCTTTGTTCCCTTCTCCCCATTCTACAGACACAAATGTAAACTAAAATTTAAAAAACCCCAAACAAATCCTGAAGCATGAGAGCAAGCACTCCAAGTAAGCCACGCTCAGCCAGCTGTTTAGATTTATGATCAGTACTTTCAAACCGATCGGTATAGGTTGATTTTTGTGAGCAACATATACCCACACAGGCCAGTAAAAAGTAAATATTGGGAATTAAACAAGTATTCGGATCATGTTGCTGGTAAGGTTATTGTGAATAAAAGCTGGCTAAGACTGCTGAAAATGTGTTGAAGTAATTGATACAGCAATAACGGGGAAATTAACTGGGTTTTTTCAGTGCCCAAAGTTGGTTTTAGGTGTACATTTCCAGGATGAAGATCAAGAGCCCTACAGTTCCACATCTTCTCTATTGATCCATAGGGGACATAGCTTAAGTGGTAGTGGAAAAAATCAGAATGGAAGTTTGCCAACAACTGCTAATCGGAAGTAGGGTATCTCAGTAATTCCTGCCTCTCCCTGGATCAGACAATCAAGATCAAGACCTTAAAAATTGTATTGAGGGAGGAAACATGAGGGCTGTACAGTTCTTTTTTAGGTGCATAATATAACCTGTACGTTATGATCATTTTTTCTCCCGTCAGTAATTTTTAATGAGAAATGAATAAGAAGAAGTGGCTATGGTAATGAATTTTCTTGAAATGTGTTCTCCTTGAGCAATTCAGCTGAAACTGTAGAGATCCCACATCAGTCCCTGCACACAAGCCAGAAGACTTGCCTCCTGTGCCACAATGTCCCTGAGGCAGACGGACACTGTTACTAATCTTTCAATCCTATTACTCACCCTAAGAGCAACCTCTCTGTGTGGCTGGTGAAGCTCCTTCCAACTTGCCATCTTCCCTGCCTCAGAAATGCTACGATAGCTGCCATACCCCTTCAGCCTGCACTTTTTTCTTTCATTTCTCCCTATTCAGCCTCTGCCAAGTCCCCACTTGCCCAACACCTCTGTCGACAGTCAGGATTGTATGACTTTGTATGATTTTCTGCACTCTTTGCTTTACAGGCCACACTGCTGGAGATTAATAATCCAGATGAATTTCATTAGGCCCAGCTGCCTACAAGGCAAAGAAGTGCACTTCCCTGTATGCCTAAGCAGTCTGGTTTACCTGCACCTTTCTGGATTTATTTTAAACCTGCACTTGAACTGACAAGAAAAAAGCACTACTTAAGAAAATGATAAATCCCTTTTATAAAAGTTATCATCTGTGAAGTGCAGAGAAAGAGATAAGCTAAACGTTTGTGATTTAGAAAGACATTAAGATTCATTCTAAAACACATCTTAAAAAAAAAAAAATCCAGCTGCCTTTTGCTTGTTTTCTTCTCCCATACATAAGAAAATATTATTTCCCTAGTCTCAAACAAGTGCTAAACCCCCAATTTATCAGTTGCCCTATTACTGCTTAGGATAAAAAAATTACGCTTTTGACACTTCATATTAATGGCACGATGATTGTCTGCGGCATCTTCTGCCAATCTTTTTTAAAGGACAGTAGGAGTGTCATTTTTGTAGTTGAGGCATTAAGTCCCCAGGATGCCCAGCAAGGCTTCCTGGGTGTGCAAATTTGTTTCCACTGAGCAGCTTGAAGAATTTCAGCAAGGGAAAGATACTGAAGAGAAATACAGTAGCTACAGATAGTAAAGGCAGATGCTGTAGGGCACTGATTGAGGGCTGGAAAGTTACAGAGCTTGCAATATTTACCACATCACTCGTTCACAGCTGATGTACCTTTACTCTTCTACCCTGACAATATTTCGCTTGGGCAAGGTTTGATGGCAACAAACAACGAAATTGATAGGACATCCTATATTTTCTCTTCTGTGGGAAGGGTGCATGGAAAAAGTGTGAGCTTCACATACAGATCCTGAATTAATCCTATTTTCATGAACTACATAGAAAAAATTCATTGGGTGGGTTTCAGATGTAATACAACCTCTTTTAGAGGCAGAGGGTGAGATTCTCCATTTATTTCTGCAAGTGTGGATGGAATGAAATGTAAGTAGTTCAGACAGGACCATGGGAATGCAATTGCCCAGCCTGCGTTGCAGCTAAAACCAGTTTGTCCTCATACGAAGTGACACAGGCTAGAAAATGACTATTGGAGACAGTGGCTCTGTTGTCTTGATTATCTTTCCGTATTCTTCTCTGCTACCCTGCGATCACTGGGCAATCTGTAGAGGAGCAAACACCATCTGAGGTTGCATTGTCTTTGGGTCACTTCCTTTTCATGCTTTATTATTTCTCAGTGGAAGCTGCTTGCTTTGAGTGGTCTGGGCATCTGCAGCAGTAGAAGAGAGCTCCTGCAAGATGCTTAAAATATATTCCAACATTTTCCATGCTATTCTGTGACAGAATATGTTCAGTCATATTAATCTATCATCTTGAAAATTAGTTCTTATTAAAGAAAATGCAAACCTCATTTCCTCCACCTTCTCTTATTTCAAATATCCGTTCTAGTGCTTTACTGAGGTCAAAGTAGTGGACCAACAGTATTGTGCGTTAATGTTTGCCTCTTCCATAAAGGTGTTATCTTTCTGTTCCCAGTTATATATTATTTTCCAAATTGAAATTTTTTTATTACTCAGCTTGTGGCTCAATCTGTTGTGTTTCTTGCAGTTCTGGGATGAAGTGTATCCGGTTCACTTCATTGAGATCACTGGGGGTTTGCTTCTTCCCCAGAAGCTGTTATTCTGCTTTTGAGGTCCTCAGTTCCATTAGCAGTCATGCTTTTGCCCTCATGTTCAACATTGTTGTTGCTACTGAAAACAAAGATTGAGTTTTAGTTTGTGGGCTATAAGTGGAGAGGTTTTGATCTCCCTGCCATACTCCTTGCCTACTGCATGATGATCCCATTTCTTCTTTCATTAATATTGATGATACCAAAAGGATGTATCTGCTAATCAAGATTACTGGTAGCGATGCTGGGAAGTCCTTTCCCTGTAGAAAAGGGGCAGAACACAACTCAAGGGCCAATGGTTTCCCCTGAGAATAGAAGCAACATGAATTAGATGAAATTCAGTCATACAGAGTGAAAGAAAATTCACACAGAGTGGAAGGAAATTCGCGTGAGGAGGGATTTACCAATAACCAGCCCTTCAGGGAGCTCACCAGACATCCAGTAAGATGAGTGGTAAGGGGACTTCGATGTTATCAGTGTAAGAGAAATTCAGCCCAGCTTCAAGCCCAATCTTCTATCCTAAACCTTTAAAATATAGGCTTCCTTAGCCTTACTGGACAACAACAAGGAATTAATGTGGGGCTTTTTTTCCCCCATGATATGATAAAAGCATGTATCTGTTAATTTCATTTATTAATGGCTCCTTGGTGTCTTCGCTATAGAAGATTTTTGCTGTTCCAAACATTCGAAAGACAGAGGGAAAGAAAAGTCTATTGTCTAAGTTTTTGTTTTCTTTAAATGTTGTCCCTGAAGGCGCATGTATTTGCTTGAAAATAATTGCAAATGTAATAACTCTGATTTCAGCTTATGTGTCACTTGACTTTCAGGAATAAGGGCACTTAAGTTGCTAGTAAACTCCTGCCTAGAAATACTTTGGCCTTTTCAGTTTCTAAAACATATTTCATAAGCAGCATTTCCCTTCTAGCCTGCAGCAACAAGATTTGACATTTATATATTGCCCCACACATACATCACATAATGTTGCCAGATTCTTTATGATTAACTGATGTAATTGACTTCTGAGATAAAAATAAATTTATGTGAGTGAATCTACAGAATGAAACAAAGTTTCTATTTCAGTCCAAAGTTATACTGAGAAAGGAGGAAATGGATCTTTTCTGAGGACAGCCGTTCCTTCAGGAAAACAAACAAGAAAAGTCCCTGCATCAATACTGGTGAGAAGCAAGGACATGCCAAATTTATCCCACACCTAGGCAGTGTGTCAGATCAATGCATCAGAGAGAATGCAGGAAAACACAGAACAGACATCAAGGAAGTCAGGGCAGCTAAGTAGCAGTCTCCAACGTTGCAGCAAGTCTTCTGCCCTCAGGAAGGATTGACTTTCAGTTATTTTGGGGGACTAAATTTTCACAGCTCAAGTATTACCAGCTTACTGGTATTCTGTGCCACGTCTGTCTAAATACACCTGTATGCAACATCAGATGTGTTCCTCATGTTGTTAAAAGCTCGAGAATACACAGTGGATGTGAGCAGCACCAAACGTGCACCTGAAATTGCAGATCAGGGGGTCTCACGTGACATTCTTTCACCACCTGATGTGCTGAGTGGGTTTTTATTTCTGTCACTAGGAAAATTCCACAATTAAGGCATTGGGAACCACTCCTAACACATTTATAATTTGCTTTGAAACCACCTGAGCACCCCTGGGCTCACAACTGCTGATTTCTGCAGGAGCTGCATTCATTCAACAACATTTTTGTGGGAATTGAACACCATGGGAAAGAGCAATGGCAACCTTCAAACAGCGATGTGTTAACACACAAGCAGTCAGACAAGAGTAGTCATCTGAACATTAGGAATATTTTAGATCTCATTGCAACTATGATGAGAGGAAAAGGCTTTCGTTGGTGTCCTGAAGGCTTTACATTTTTGCTTGCAACTCTGTGCTTGGATAAAAGACTGCCAGGATGAATATAATTTTCCATTTACTTGATGATGAAAGGGTGTCAAATTAGTCAGACTGATAGGAAAATGGCTTTTGTTGACTTACTTATTTCCCATTAGAACACGGTGTGATTGTAGAAAGCTTGTCTTCCCGATGAGGACAAACCATGAGATCCCACAACTCCAGAGGGACAATCTGTGACCCTGGGGTAGTTTGCAAACGAGGAGTGGTGCTGTGCCTCCTATTTGAAGAGCTGAGGAAGTCTATCTAACCTTCCTCACTGCATCTATTAAGAGCTCCTGCTTTGTTTCATATTGCAGCAACTGATTGCAAGGAATGACAAACACCCAGCTAGTTTGTTTTCCACTGCAGAACTGAACTTCAGCGGAGGGACATAAATAAGAATACTTCAAGACCTAAAGAAACCTGTTGTTCTTGTGTTAATAAAAGAAAGTTGAGCAAAGAAAGGAATAAGACAGAGAAGATTAAGTGACTCCTTATCTTGTAACGCTGTGACATTTTCTTATCCTTCTTAGAATTTGTGGCCAGCTCTAGGAGTTGCGTTAGTAAACTCATATATTAAAATTCCAACTACTTGCTGAACTTTAAAATATTTTCTCTAATGCCCATTAGATTGAAAAGAAATCTTCATTATTTCTCTATTCGTGAATAGCTTCCTTCTGTCAGCGTTATTTTGTGAGTCACCAGTAGCTGATGCATTGCTCTACCTTTATTTCTAGTGGTTAGAAATGCGAGGTAATACATGCTATGAAGTAAGTAATAATTTATGACAAGGTGTGCAGTATGCAAAATGTCATATAATTTGCAGAGACTAATGCATGAGCCAAGTGCAAATACATTAACTTAACCAACTATCTGGAAAGCAAACTTAATGAAAGAGGGAAATGAATGCAACATAGGAAGAAAAAGGCATTGTAGTGACAGAAAACTCTATAAAGCATATGTATTTAATGTAGGGACCTCTATGAATCTCGTCTCTGAGTTCAAGTACACAGACACTTGTCTCTGGCAGGGATGGTCACATAATTCAGAGTGGCCAGTTATACCTGACAACCAAAAACTGAGCACTGGAGGCTGAGTTTAGCAAATCTCAGTCTGTTCCAGATGTCACACGTCACGGTATAGCATCTCAAAGTGTGTTTCTACAACATTTTAAAGCAAATATCCATATCTCATTCTGCTAAGTCCCATTTCTGAAATATGGATTAGTAGACAAGGTAAGACAACTCAACATCATCAAGTCTCTGTATTTCTAATGAATCGCTGCGTGTTGAGATCATTGCGACAGATCTGCTTATGCCCTCAGGCACACATGTAAGACCATGACTGCATGTTTTTTGAGTATGTATCTGTAGTCCATCCTGAAGTCAGCTTCAGCTTCTTGATTACACTCTAAACCTGACGTGTTTTCTGGGATAACACCAGAACTGACACTGTAAAGCTCTTGACCTTCAAGTCAGTCATTTTCCTTGAAGTCTTCTGTATTGACTCTACTCCCCTTACTATGGCACATGCTAGTTTCAGCCTTTACAGCCACCAGAAAGCTTAGGCTTAATGAAGGCCATCAGAATCTCAAAAAAACCCCCATCAGAAACACAGCCCTGCCATCTTACTCTCTTCCTGTTGTGCCTGACTCTTTTCACCCTAATACTTCTGGTCTCACAGACCAGAAGAAGACAGTCTGTATTTCTGTAACTTTTCACAGTTACATGAGCTGCAGGCTCATGACACCCAGACCTGAAAGCAGTGGAGACATGAAGAAAGTGAGCTTAAAGAAACAGGCTTAGTTAGAGAGAAACATCCATTCTGGTTGATGCCCTTCTTCTGTCCTAGAAGCTGTGGCAGTCCATCCCTGCACACCCCACAGGCTCTGCCGGTAAGGTTTCTGAAGCTCATTACAAATTGCCATAGGTGATAAAGATGACTAGCTATGTATTTACTTCTGTATTGTGGGCTACAGTGTGAAATTTAAGAGCCCCTCAATATATAGAAAATCCAACCAGATGATTGAACGGGCCTTTCTAGCACCATGAATCTCTGTCTGTAGATATATAACCATTAGGATCCTGTTTTCCGTAGACTGCACCATTAAATTTACGGGACTTGGCAGTCTGTAGAGGTAGCTGCCATTCTGTGAAACAGAACAAATGCTGCCCACTACACTGAAATGCACAATACCTTGTTCTGAAAGTCTTTGTGGTTCGTATTAATCTAAAATAAATCAAATATATTGAAAACATACCCTAACTTTAGGGGCAAGGACAAATATACCGCAATCTTGTTTGACTGACTTCTCTCCATTTGGAATTTTGAGCAGAATTCATACAAGTGTAACCAGAAGATGTCCCTCAGAAATGAAGATTTCCTCCCATGCTATTTTGTCTTTGCTTATAGTTTTATTTCCAGAGTTGCTATTTAGAGTGAAATCTGATACATAGCCGTTCAGATACAGCCTCCCTTGGCAGACAATGTTCTCAAAAACCCCTTATGGAAAAGACTAGCACAATGGCTGCGATGATATTAAGACACTGTTAACCTGAATATGCAAAAGTAATAGTGTTAAATCTTACGAATCACTAATACACTGCTCATCCATGTTTCAGGAAAATACAGTTTAAAACTTTTGGGTGCATAATTTTTTTTAAAAAGACACTAAGGAACAGAAATACTTCCTGTTTTAATTCCTGATTTTAAATGAAAATAAACAGAACTGCTGACAACAGAAACTGTTTTTCCATATCGCTAATGGAAGAGTAGGTGTTACACATGGAATAGAAGAAGTGTATTATAAACTGGAAATTTTATGTTTTTAGCAAAACATGGAAGCCATTAACTGCAGTTATTTATTTCTCACTCATTAAAAAATATGTGTGATCTGCATTTTGACTAGCTTATTCATAATCTCCCTAAATAGTTTCTTGCTTAATATGGTAAAAGAAGACATTCTAGTTCCTTTTTTATCCTTTCAAACCATGTCTATAGCATGCATTTAAAAACCACATAGTCATGTGTGTGTAGGCATGAGTGAAAATTGGTGAGAAATAAGAAAACCAGCTGTGTCTCTGCTTTGTCTTTGCTTCAGGGACATAGGACTAGTTACTAAACTAGCCTGCCTGTGGAAGAACAAGAACAAAAGTCACCTTGGTTGTTGTCAAAGTCTTGAAGTTTATAATCAGCCCATTTCTGGGCCCAAGATTCAAGGAATTCTCTTCAGTGAAAGTCATTTACAGATTTTCTTTCTCCCCACATGAGTTAAAGAATTCCATATATCCTGCACTTGCAGCTGTCACTAAGCTAATGTATCTCAAAAGTTTGTGTGCGTATTAAAGGTGGGTCATACTCATCTTAAATACAGTCTGAAGGCTACCTTTTGCCTCGCTGTTATAAAATTAATTAATTGGCTTTTTCTTAACAATGTGTTCTCTCCCACCTGTTGTTGTGTACACTGGCTGTTTCAATTGTATCTAATCATCACTTCCAAGCGTTGTTCAAGCCACAGGGGAGAAACTGCTCTGACAATAGTGCTAAGCATTGTTTGCTTCTGGCAATCTGGAGAGATTTGTTGGTTCATTTCTTTTCCCCACAGTAACCTCATGATATCCGTGCTGCATGATGGTTCTCAAAAGAAAAGCATTAAAAATTGCCTACTGACTAGAGCCTGTTTACCTCATTATTTCTTTTCGTACCCTTCTCCTTGGAATAACTCTTCAACTCGCTTCCCTATTTTCAGTTATTATGGTTTATATTTAGGGTATAGAAGACTGTTCAAGGAACCTAATTCTGATTCACACTGGGAAAATATGTAAAGTGAATTAAGCCATATTTAATGGATGAAAATCCATAAGATATGTGTTTATTGATATTCTGTTCTTCATTCCTTTTTGTCAAAAATGGCACACTGAATCCTGTTGCCTGTAATTATACTGCAGTATTACGCTCGCTATGCTTTTTCTTGAGGTATGCCTTGAGGAACCATCCCAAAATGAGACTCGCTGCCCGGCTGGAGACCCTGCTTGCCAGTGCAGCCTGAGGGCATGCTTTGGGTCAGGACTCGCTGCCTGGATCAGTAGCCCAGTTCTTGGGCTCTCCTGGCAATGTGGCCACAGCTGCACATGCCTGGCCACATGCATGGCTGTGGTGATAGGAAGTGAAGTGGTGAGCTATGCATCCATGGATCACCACTGCTCAGAAAGCACCAGTGCTCCTGTTTCAAGGCGCAATGGTTGTAGTCCAGCTTGTGAAGAACACTGTAGACTTAACACTGGGCTGTAGGCAGGGCAGAGGGAGAAAAGAGGAGGAGACTCGAATCGGGGGAAGAACTTACAAGGAGGAATGGGGACCCGTTCTGCAGCATGATGCTTCCAACGTCTTGCTCCAGTTCACTGTGGTGGAACCGCTTGGTCCTCCTGAGGAGGGCAAGCCCTCCTGAGACCACTCAGGCAAGGTTTGCTGGAGGGACCCCATCCTGTTTGCATGGCTTTCAGTTTCTCTAGTGGCCTACAAGCACTCAAAGGCCTTCTATTAAGCCTCAGGGGATGGCCTGTTTCCATTGCTCTCCCTTGGCACACAATGCTGGATGATCTCCAGAGTGTGCTAAGGAGGCAGAAAGCCATGCGGATCAAGCAGGAACACTCATAACAAGGCTACAGGGATGTCCAAATGAATCCAACTATGTATGAGATCAGAAGCTGCATTAATGAAATGAGAGAACTTAACAGGTGAAATTTAAAGACCAATTGGGTAAGTTTTGGAACAGCCTCTGGGTTTGCTTATATAGTTACATATTTCTGGTACCCATTTCTTTCTTGCATGTTTTGTGATATTAGATGTCGTTCGTAGAGGTGAGGTTAACAATGACTAAAAGTGCTAGTTTCTTTTCCCTTCTACTCAGTAAATGTACGGTGATTTTTCCTTATTTAATTGACCAATAAATAATATAGATTTATTAATTCTGTAAATTTTCTGATGTGTACCTTTCGATCTCATTTTGTTTAGATGTGTCCATTATAAATTGAACCAGCATCCACAACAGCATCATTGCACATTAAGCCTGGTAGTATTTATTCCACAATTTGTGGCTCATTTGAATTTTGAGATGTAGTTAGCCATCAGTTCTTTCAGTTTCTTGAGGAATGATGGTGAAAAATACTGGAAGAAAACTTTATTTCATAGAATCACAGAATCACAGAATCGTTATGGTTGGAAAGGACCTCCAGGGTCATCAAGTCCAACCTTTCTCCTAGCATCTCTCTAATCACTACACCATATCCTCAAGCACTGCATCTATTCGTTCTTTAAGCACCTCCAGGGTGCCCTCCCTGGGCAGTCTATTCCAGTGCCTAACTACCCTCTCAGTGAAGAATTTCTTCCTAATATCTAATCTAAACCTCCCCTGACGCAACTTGAGGCCATTTCCCCTTGTCCTATCATTACTAATTTGAGAGAAGAGACCAACACCAGCCTCGCTACAACCTCCTTTTAGGTAGTTGTAGAGGGCTACATGGACTTTTATTTCAATTATCTCTATTTTGTCTGCTAAGAAAAAGGAAAAATGCTTCAGGTAAATATTTTATTACTTGGTGAATCTCCTCAATTGCCTTAAAAACAATTTTTGAGAGATAACTATGTACCTCAGTCCCTTTTGTTTCTGTTCAAATATATCCAGAGTACCAACACAGTCTGTATTCCTTCCACTTGGTTTCATAACTTTTTTGTTTGTGTCATTTATCTTATAGCCAGAAATTGAGCCACATTCCTTTATTATTTTGAATAGTTCTTGGATTGATTTTGAAGGGATTGAAATATCCTATAAAGCAGCATCCACATAAAAAGGAAATTTTATGAAAGACATTTCCTCTTTTTATTTCCCTTGTTTTTTTCTCCCTCTCTCTTAGTCTGTCTCTCATTGGTTCTGCTGACATGGCAAGAGGTGCAGACAGATACTCCACTGTGGATAGGGCACAACATAAAAAACTGGGCTGAGACGCCCCTGCTCATTCTT
Organism: Eurystomus gularis; assembly: GCA_013400335.1. Lineage (NCBI taxonomy): Eukaryota > Metazoa > Chordata > Aves > Coraciiformes > Coraciidae > Eurystomus > Eurystomus gularis. The sequence goes on along the minus strand of VZZY01010695.1, from coordinate 20,904 downwards.
TCATCATCTTCCTTCCCTCCAAACAAAAAAACCAGACCACACCATAGAGGATGCTGGGAGTCATGTTTCCAAAAGACAGTGGAGATAATAGGGGGAATGATTTTCCACATGGGTGAGGCATAAAGGGTATGGGAAGCAGGGGTGACCTTCTCTCCAAATCACAGAAAGAAAGTCTCAGACACAGAGGAGAAATCTTAAAATCAGAAGATCCCCTAGGAAGGGTATTTCTGTGATTATCCTGCACAAGTGGGTGGTGAAACATGTCAATTCACCAATCTTTTTTTGCCACTGGATTCTTTGCTCTTTTTGGAGTGCAGCTAGATCTGCAACTAGCTAAATATCTGCCTCCTTTTAAGGACTCTAAAAATCAAATATGAAGGGTCTTCTGTTTTCAACAAGTGTTCAAAATATGCAGAAACACTGTATTTGTTGGTAGTCAACTAGATTCAGAGTCTGAAGTATATCTCTACTGTTACATTTCTCACCCCACCCTCCCGAACTGTACAGAATGTTAAAAACAAAACAAAACAAAACCAAAACCACTGCAAAATCTTTCTGGCTCAAAAAGGAATCAGACAGTCATGAAAAAAGACACAGAGTTTGGGTCAAGTAGGTGTCAGGACAGCTGTTTTCTTATATGTTTTATTATACTTTATAGTACAGTGTTCTGTCATGTAACAGTGCAAAGGCACTGCCTATGGCATGGCTCTTGAATGCTGTGATTTTCCACAGTGCATCACAGCTAGTGGAAAACTTCTGGCTGAATAATCATGACCAAGGCCTTAGAATTTTCCATTTCATGTCTCCTGTATGATGGTGCAACTAGTAGAACGGACTGCTCTATAAATCACAAATGGAAGCCACTAAAACTATGTTCTCATAAAGCTACTGGTTAGAGCAGAAATTGCCAGCAAATCTGTTCATGCAGCCCTGGAAGGGAAAGGAAGATAAGACAAGGCAAGGCAAGGTGAGGTGAGGTGAGACAAGACAAGATGAGACAAGACAGGACAGGACAAGGAGAGAAAAGAAAAGGAAAGAGAAGGAAAGAGAAGGAAGGAGAAAAGAAAAGAAAAGAGAAGAAAAGAAAAGAGAAGAGAAGAGAAGAGAAAAGAAAAGAAAAGAAAAGAAAAGAAAGGAAAAGAAAAGAAAAGAGAGAAGAAAAGAAAAGAAAAGAGAGAAGAAAAGAAAAGAAAAGAGAAGAAAAGAGAAGAAAAGAGAAGAAAAGAAAAGAAAAGAAAAGAAAAAAGAAAAGAAAAGGAAAGAAAAGAAAAGAAAAGGAAAAAAGGGAAAGGAAAAAAGAAGGAAAAAAGGGAAAGGAAAAAAGTACCTATCAGATCTTCAGTCATTATCTGAGATCCAGCTCTAAGATCAGAAGGTCTCACTCACAAAAGAAAACAGGGCTTTTGGTAACAGCAGTTATGTGCAAAGCTGATAATTGGAATGATTGAAATTCACTCAATCCTTACTGGGAAGCAGCTACATTTCATATAGTCCAATAAAAGGCAAAGTGGCTCAAGGACAGATGGGTGCAAAGACTGTGACAGAGTTGGTGGGTGGGTTGAGCAGATGGAGGTCTGCAGTGTAAAGCATTACTGGGAAATGGCACTGATGGGTAGGGCTAGTGTGGAAACACGAAAAGCACAAAAAACAAACACAAGGAGTTTTATGGGTTTGTCATCCAGTTTTCAGCTGATATATTATATTTTGCACTCCTGCCCATCTCACTGTCCAGCCAATGCCATTGGATAGTCCAAAATAATTGCATTAAAAAGGTGCTGTATACTCTTTCCCATTCACACGCAGCCCACTACCAAGACTGGGGCTGACTTACCATTTCCACAGAATTTTCTTGGAAATTTTAAGCTCCCAGACTCCATATGACAGCAAAACCTATGAAGAGCAGCTGAGGGAACTGGAGTTGTTCAGTCTGGAGAAAAGGAGGCTCAGGGGGGACCATATCACTCTCTACAACTGTGTGAGTAGAGGCTGTAGCAAGGTGGGTGTTGGTGTCTACTTCCAAGTAACAAGTGATATGACAAGAGGAAACTGCCTCAAGTTGCACCAGGGGAGGTTTAGACTGGATATTAGGAAAAATTTCTTCACGGAAAGAGTTGCCAATCATTGGAACAGGCTTCTCAGGGAAGCAGTTGAGTCAGAATCCCTGGAGCGATTTAAAAGACATGTAGTCATGTTGCTTAGGGACATGATGTAGTGGTGAAGTTGGCAGTGATAGGTTTACAGTTGGACTCGATGATCTTTACCAACCTAAATGATCCTATGATTCTATGATTCTGTGAATGTGTCACCCCAGCACACTGGGAGAGCGAGACCCTAATGTGGGCTGAAGAGGGTGACCACTGTGTTGCCTTGGAAGCTGCACAGCAGCCAAAAGGCAGATGGGCAGTGAAATCCCTCTGCCCGTTCCTGTGTGATTTGGCTCTGCAAGAATGACCCTGGCTGAGGAGGATGGCAGTCTTTGTGCTGGCACCATCTTTATACTGTGATGCGTGCCGAGGCACAGCCAAATGTGCAAAAGCATTGCTAAACAACAAAGACCCATGTGAAAGGGAAGCCATGACCTACTTCTGTGAAGATGGATGTTCTCTTGCTGGTAGAGAAAACAGCTTATTCTTTAATAGCAATATTTAAGGAAAATGTAGCTGTAGGAAAGGAAGGAAGGAAAGAAGGAAGGAAGGAAGGAGTTCATGGCTGTGATTGGAAGCACCTATAAAATCTAGGAACCAAATTTTTCTTAACAGATAGGAGAGAAAAAAAAATCCCCTTCTATAGTGTTGAGGCAGAGATAAGAATAATTTTTTATTACAGATGTATTTTTTTCATCTGCTTGCTAATACAGCTTAATTTAACAAGGCTTCTTAGGAAAAACAAGTGAAAAACGTAACTATGGTAAGGGATTAAAGACACCTCCTGGGTAAGCAACATCAGGAAAACAAAGGCAAAGTAGCTGCTAATTATGAATTGGCAGGGCAAAGCTCATTCCATCAAAGTAAAAGGCAACCCTTGAACAAACAAAGTAAGTATGTCATATCTCTGGAAGAGCAGTGTTGGTGCAAAGGTATGATTTCTGGTACTCCTGGAGCTCCTATAAGCAAGCTCTCATGCCTTTCTGGGGAGCGCCTGTCTGAGGAACCTCACCACAGAGGTAATACAAACCTATTGGTGCAGATGCCTTTGAAATATAAGAAGAAGTATAACATCAATTTGTCCCATACCTGCCATAGTATTAGCAAAAACCCCAGAGGTCATGGCTTGGTGATGTAGGCAACAGCAGCATAAACACCAAAGTTGCGCCTATCTTTGAAGCACGTGAAAGGGGAAATTCTGGGGGCAGCTTGCTCTGAGCTGTTCTTCTAGGATAAGGGGACTTCAGTAAAACCAGGCTAGACTTTTTGTGTCGTTTTCACACAGCCAGGCTTCGTAACCTTTAAAACCAGCGTGAGCATTACAGCTCAGACAAATACCAGATACTTGGTCCCGTTTACCCTGACATCTGGTGAGCCAAGTGAGTTGTTTAGGTCAGCTAGAACTTTGCATGGAGATGTACATACGAGGCCATTAATACCCTTTCAGTAGCTGAACATCAGTACACCCTGCTGCGTTAATGGTTTTGATTCATTCAAAGGCTTTCAAGGGCACATGTTGAAACATACAGTGAAGTAGTGAATCTGGAAAGATGAGATGCAGGGAACATTACACAGTAAATGTGTCTTGTTTCTAGTTTCCTGGATAATCACAGTTTGGAGCAGCGCTACTAAAATATCTTAAGCGTTTCTGTAGACTGAAAGCTTGTGAAGCACAGGCAATCATATTTAAAGAGGTTTCTGAGATCTGTCATTTTTTATAGCAAAACAGTGAAGGTGTTTCAAAAGACTGAACCATGTATGCCACCTTAAAGGGAAGAAAGCCATAAAAAGGAAAAAAAACCCAACAAACCACCAAACAATGGATTTCTGCATAGGAAGGTGTCTGTTAAATTATAAATTCACCATGGGTTTATTAGTCTTTATGAGCCTTGCAAAATGAGCTACCGAACATGGGACTATTTATATTACTCACCCTTGCAAAAAACAAGGGCCTTTGAGCAATGCGTTGAGATTGTGCACAGAACCAGCAGAATTCATTCATCCAATACATTCATTTCAGAAGGCCATGCATTTTTATCGCCAAGTTACTGCGTTAGCTTCCCATAATGCAAATGAAACGGAATGTGTCGAGGAACACAACAGTATTTTAACATACAGTTAAAAGATCTGTATTAATAATAGGCTCATATCCCAAGGCAGATTTACTCTGTTTAATTTTGTCTGTTGTGCAGGAGAGGTTACATCTAGATATATCATTAAACGGATAAAGAAACTTTTTATACAGTGTGCAACATCAGTTCCTGGGAGATTTGTCATACTGCACAGAGAAACTGCGTGTTTATCAAGCAGTTCCTGGAGTAGCTAGAGGTGGGCTTTAATTATTTATTTATTTTTAATAGTAGGTCTGAATAGGAAGACAGTTTTCAATCATTCCAAAATCAATAACTTTTCCTTTCTTTTTTGTTTTTGTTTCTTTTTTTTGTTTGTTTGTTTCTTTTTTTGGTTTGTTTCTTTTTTTTTGTTTGTTTGTTTTTTTTGTTTTTTTTTTTTTCTTTCCCCAGATATTTTCTTCTTGTATTTTTCGAGGGGGTGAGGAGAGGGGAGAATCAGAGATAGGATCTTTCTCACCATATGTGCTATGACTACCTGGGTAATAAGCTCTGTAATGCACAGCTTCAGTGTCTGGTCTTCTCAAGTGCACAGCACAGTAGTAGATAGTTCAATTTTGGGGAAAAGAAGTATAATGCCTTTTCAATTTATTTGTTCCCTAGATAACAGTTTGCTGAGCCTGATCTTTCCCAAGGCAAAGTTCACTTTTATCTGTTTTTTTTTTTTGGAGCTGAGCTGCTCTATAAGCTCTTGGAGGTCAAATTTGCTGCCTACAAGCAGGGCTATTTTGTCTGAGCACACAAAGTTATTTCCCACCTTCACATTGACACTGAGGCACAGAGGATCTTAGGGAGACAGCTTTAGTCTAGCCTGTCCTCTTCCTCTTATTTCTTTCAAGCTTATTAATTATTTCTCGGCGGATAGACGGGAGCTATTCTATATTTCTGTGTGTTTCCACAAAGCTTGAAAGATGAATGTTACTGGTGGCATTATAAAATTCATGTCAGATTGTTGTTATGTTTTATTTGTCAGAGTTGCTTAGCTTGTGACATCCACAAGGCTCAGAATATATTGTGGTCTTCCCTGGGAGGGTAAGACAGGCATTTGCCAAAATAGAGAGCTTATTGTCTCTCCTGACTGCACAGCCAACTCCTCTTTGATGCTGAGGGAGATGAAGACACATATCAAAGGGCTGAACTGCTGCCCTACAAATTTACAAGGCCTGGGGTCAAAGATAAAAAAGCATCAGAAGGCACCAAGTTGTAAATAAACAAACACTATCAGCCTTGGCTTTCAGCATACTCTGAACTGTATACTTCAGTTTGTGAGACAGAGTAAGAAAAAAACAAAGACAAATCTGCGTTGAAGCTACTGCACTGTTTCTTAAAACATATACTTGGGTGTATGCATATGAATTATGCACTGATATACACAGCAAAAACACCTACCACTAGAACCAGGCAATTTTGAAACATATTCTGCCTTCTGTGACTCCTTATAAGAGTAGCTTTTATTTTTTAACAACAAAAATACATGGTTTTGATGGTGTGTTGGTTTAGACCCTGCTGGGGCCTGAGCACCACGTGCTGCTGCCTCCCCCTCCACCCCTGGGGGGGAAGAGAAAAAGGGAAAGCACCAACCCCGAGGTTGAGATGAGGAGAATTTAATACAATAATGCACAAGAAACAAGCAGAACAACAACAGCAACAACAACAGTGAGAAAAGAAGGTACAAAACCAGGGATACCAAGCGCACAGACCGGCACTGCAGGGCGTGATGTCAGCATGGCATCGAATAGCCCAGCTGTGGATCCCTCCAACTCCGGCTGAACATTAAACCCTGTCCTGCCTGAACCAGGACAGATGGTGATAACATTTCAATATTTATGCTACTGAGGGTAAGGGCCTGAAAATGAGAGCTGCAGCAGGAGCTATCAGAGATATGTTCTCTAAAAAACAATGCAACTTGTCCAGCTATTGCGTTTAATAACAGGAAATGTTGATCTAGTAACCTTGCAAGCATCTAGATTTACATGGTTAGTTAGACCTTTAAAAGGCTTTTTATTGTGCCCTGCGCTTCTGCATATGTGAGTACTGAGAAACAAAGTCTTCCAAAATAACTTGCTCCTTTAGAAATGCACATCATTTGGCCTTCTTGCAAGAGGCATATTTCCTTCTTGTCACAGTGTATTACAAAGTTATGACTTCATTATATTTTGTATCGCTGTTTCCATAAGCCAATTTAATCAGACAAAACACAGAAGTCCTTTCGCTTCTAACTCATTTTATGACACTGCTGTTAGCAGATAGTTTACAATAGCATCACTGGTCCTTATTTCTGCTCCGTGTAGCCTACGTTATTCATGTGCTGTATCTTATTCATCAACGGATGGCTTTTTAAAGCTTAGAGTGGCTTAGCAGCTCTGTGGACTTCTAATAATGCAAAAAGGAAAAAATGATATGAAACCTTCACGTGTCCCTCTCCTCACAAAATGTGAAGGGGAGCATAGGATGCACAGAAGGCCCACCAAACTCTGGTTGCTATAAAACTGAAAATTTCATTTTTACAATCCTCAGGGACAAGCTGCAAAGAGTAAATCCCATGACAGTATCTATTTAATGGTGTGTATTTCAAAAGCTGTGAGGCCGAAGTGAGAGAGAGAAAGGCACTCAGTGTGCACGAGAGGCATGAACGTGGAGAAATGGGAAGGACTTGGTAGCACTAAATTAAATGACAGAAAAGTCCAGTGTTAACTGCCCTGCAGTAGAGCCATTCAGAAGTTGTATTTCAAAGTCCTAAACTTGGAAATGAATGGCTTATAGGGAAAAATAAGACTAGATAGCAACTTATTGCATATCTGTCATCACTGCATAGACAAACTTTATGCAAGATTTGTTTGTGTGTGGATGGATATTTTACAGGGACAGGCAGAAATCTGCATAGAGATGGGCCCATAAAATAGATCTCACAAAGTTTTTAGGTGAGCAGTTTTCCATCATGCAGTAAGTCTACTCAGAGGACACTTCAGGCGTGCAGACATAAATACATATCTGTTGTTGCCCTGAGACTGAGTAGCTGGGAATGGACAAAGGCTGTGGATGGTGAGCCCTGTGGAGAGCTGGAGGTGTCCTCCTCAGTGGTTGCTGGAGCCAGCCTTGGCAGCAGGATCTGAGGCAGCAAGAGCAACTTCTGACATGGGCTCTCCACTCCTCAAGAAGTTTTTGCATTCGAGGACTATGACAAGCTAAAGAAAAGACCAGGTCCTCCTATTTTGCTGCCTTTGCAGGGGAGCACTGGAGAGAACTGTCTTCTTGTCTACATCCTGAGATGTAGTTACACTGTTACTAAGGTAGAAGGAATTAATTTACAAGTAGGCAAAGAGAAGAAGCAAGTATTATGGGAATATGACTTCTTTTCCTCTCTAGATTTTAAGAACTAGCTTGGCCAGACGGACCAGTCATTTGTAACTTTGGAGGAGTGACACTGTAAGGCTGAAAGGATTAGAGTTGTGGGGAAAGGAAAGAAACACATTAATCCAGAGATGTTAAACTATTAGCAAGAAAGACTTTTTGTTTTGTTTTGTTATTCTAGTCAGAGAGTGTCTCTCTGCCAAATCTAGCACAAGAAATTCTCGTAATTAATCCACAGAGACACTTATGCATCTAATCAGATTTGAAATACCTGTGTTCTTGGCAGAGGTAATGTTTCCTTGTTACTTAAAAACTGGCATTTAGCTGAAGCTAGCACCTGCACTGAACATGTGAACTCTTGCTTGCCAGTGAACTACCTCATACTTTTTTGATAAGAGGAGCAGAGAGGAAGATAGGGGAAAGCACTGGGAGATGCTGAAACCTGTGAGCCCACTGGTAAGAGCAGACAGCATTACAGACTGTATTTTACCCGCTTTCCCCAGAAGCTGCATCCCGAAACAACTACTAAGCCCCAGCTCTAATTACACCATTCTCATGCCAGCTCAATGCCTAATGGAAAGGAAAGCTGATTTGAACTCTGATTACGAAGATAATCATTACTGTGCAGTCGGAGGCGTGCCGGCAGCACTGTGGCTGTATTAACATGAGTGGGAAGCTGTCCTCTGGTCACGCGTTTTGCTATGAGGGACACACAGCAGACCCAGGAATGTCGTCTCCAGCAGCCTTTTTAAAAGTAGTTCATTCTTGTTCATCATGTTGAGGAAAGATGCAAGGACAACAGTTGGGATTCCTCACACCTTGCTTAAAGAGCTTACATGAGTTAAGTCAGGGATATAGCTGTTATAGGTACCTTGTGCAGGGAAAAGGGAAATTCTTCCCATCTGTCACCGCTGGAGATGCATTCTTTATTTTTGTTGACTAAAGGGAATCTTAAGGCATTTATGCTTCTAATCTAGGGACCTTTGTCAGGTGTCTGTGGTTAGAGCAGGTAAAAATGTGTCCACCATAGTTGTGTAAGGTAAGTTTTAGGTTATTGGCTCTGCTCTGTAGTGACTGCCTGTGCGAGTATTAGAAGATCAATACTCTTTAAGCAAAGGTTTCAGTGTTCAGCAGGTGGTTGGGATTAGCAAAAGGCAACTATTGGCGACTTTGAATGTAGACTACTACATCCAATGACCTCTTTGTTTTAATTGTGCCAAATAATATCTACATAGTGATCCTGATAGCCACTGGAGATTTGTTTGGGGAGTAAATGAGTCTCCTGAGCTGTGATTTTGTCCAGTGGTCTACATAAATATTGAAACTAAGAATTTTTAAAGAAATATTTCAGTATGATGCTGTAAATAATATCTTCACATGATTTGCTATCAGGTATATCAGGTATATAGTAAAAAAAAAAAAAAAGAAGTATATAATATTAGTGTGAATAAATTTCAGTTAGAACCTATTCATTTCAGTGAAATCGAGGATCCCTTCATCAGCTATCCAGGATCATCTAATAAACAAGTTTTTTAAAAGCAAAAATATTACTGATACTATCATCATAGGTGTTAGTCCAGTATTAACACTTAAAGTGTCTGACATTTTGGACAAAAAAATTATTTTCACATGCAAAAGAGCTATCTCTAGTGATTATCAGAAGCAGTAAAAGATTTATCATAGAAGATTTCTCATAAAACTTAGGTTATCCAGTCTGAGAACCAAAAGCTACCATATGACCTTAACGCCTGACTGTGTGGTGTGAACTATATATCAGCATGTCCCGAAACAACAACTTAGTCTCAACAAGTCACAAAAGGATGTGTATTGCTGATTGATTGTCAATTCTTGTCTTCACAGGGAAGCATTCATCAAGCAGGAGGGACAGATGAAGGGTTCAGATTAGACACTGTGAACATCACTGCTCTCATGAGTTAAGGAAAGTTAACCTCTGGAATTCCGTGATAGGTTTTTGAAACAGAGGTGACACAGTCTTATGTTATAAAGCTTCTTGTAGTCACAAAAAAGTGCTTTTCTTTCCTGAATGCAGACAGATTTTCAAGCAGAAGCTGCAGTATTACCAAGTGATTTACATATAAATTAATCCATATTAGACCATATGAATCATTCACTCCTTCGGGGTAATGATCACCATCCAGTTGGTCTGATCGTATTAAGCCAAGTGCATATATAATGTTAATCGTCGTACACACTCCCTGCATATCCGTCATAATAATCAGTTTTAAATCATTAGATAGACACTCCTGCTAATGGGTCTTGTGTTGCAGTTCTACTGGAGGTGGGCCTAAGTAACAAAGTCAGGTGCTGCAGTTCAAGTTTCCAGTTATTTGGCAAGATCAAGAGTAATACTCAAACGTGTGATGTTGCTTCAGATCAAGCAAACACGGTCTGTTGCACAGGAAGACGAGGGATAGTCTGGACCTTGCTGGCTTCTGTTTCAGACTCTGGTCAAGGCAGCAATGCTGAATGCCCTTCTCACACAGCATCAGCCAATCTGCACTGCTTCCAGCTTTTTCTTTACCAATGACTGCCTCTAATTTCTGCTAAAGAAGATGCTTGGTTACCACCACGGCACTAGGAATTTAATTTTCCTGGCATCATTTCTTTCTCTGAAGTGGACCTGCTTAGGTTAAGGAGTGAAGGTGTTTTGAAACACCAGAAATTGCTGGGTACTGAAGCTCTGAGCCTGGCAATTCCCAAACCCACCCAGCTCCCTCTGGGAGTTACATGTTGGTTTCTGTCACAGATGACAGTATTTCAGAATTAAAAAATAAACCAACTAACCAAACGAGCTCTGATCAATCTTGACTAATTGCTGCAGCAGACACCATGTGAAAAATGCATAGAATTACGGAAGGAGCTTTTCATTCTTTTATTTTCTCTCTCGAGTCGAGTTAAAATGGAATATAGTAATTAAAAGGTTATCTAAGTGTAACAACCTAGCCAGTAAAAGCCAGAAGGAGAAGACTATATTCTTCTGTGAATTGTTTTATGAAGTATCTCATGACTGACAGTCATTGAACTAAATCATTTGACAAGGAGAGATTTACAAGGACTTGTCTACAGAGACAAAGTATTTCTACAGACTTCAGGGAGCCCTGGGACCAGGGATTAGCAGAACTGCACGTAAAGAATGCCACATCTGGGAGCCTTCCATAGGAAATTGTGTGTAAACATATGCCTATGGAAACAGGCTTCACATACTGATAAAGAAATGTACAGGGTTTTAACAGCTTTACAGACCTTTGTGTTGAACCTTGAAAAGATACTTTCCTTCGTTAACTCACACTATGCTCTTTATGTCCCTAGAATTTTGCTGTCACACATTTTTTTGTTCATGGCTATTTCAAAGTCTCCCACTTGGAAAATCCCAGCCTGTGATACTCCTGTTTGGATCAAGGCTGAGAGTTATTCTCCACCTAGCACCGTCTTCTTAAGAGGCTGCATTTTGGGGGTATTTTTCTTTGAATTTTTTTTTTTTCTTCTTTTAATGAGTCATAAACATTAGGAGATGAATCGAATAGAATTTAAATATCACAAGCTGTTAAATCCCAAACACTTGAGGAATACTTAATTAAGCAGCAGTACACAGCAGGCAGTTCTGAGCAGCTATCACATTCCTGGGATGGTACCACGCTGGAAAAGCCCACCTGATTACCTTTATTAACCACTTTAGAGGGCTAGTAATTAACTACTGCAGAAATTTATTGTCTAAAAAGCACATTGTTATCAATGAAATGAATGCAAATTTCCACAACACTGCACTTAATGGGTATTACTGCCACACACAAGGCAGTGCTGGCAAATCATTTCGCAGCCCATCTGCGTTCAGGTAACATTCGAGCTGCTACATAATACTGATTTTAAACCGAATTTGGCTGGATAGGTGGAGTAGAGCTTGCTGCTACCTGTATGGTGCTGGTAATCTGTGACTAGCATCCTTTGATAAATGAAATCGGTGAATCTTATGTTTGGTCTTCAGAGACTGTGGCTGCATCCACCCTGTGAAAATGTATTCTTACTGCATCACTGTCCCTTGACATTAACTGTCAAAACTGCAGCCACTGTGGATTTGATGTGGCTATGCATAACATTACAGCAAGAAATTCATCACCAATCACCATGTCAGGACAGCATGGTGGTTGGGGTCTGGTGTATTGCTGAAAGTACTGAACTTCCTGTCTGAGCAAGGGAAGCTATCGGACCCCAAGTATTAATAGTCACTTTAGTTGTCTCCTCCTCCGTCACATGTTGGGGCTTCAAACCCCATGTGTTCAGCAAGGAATAAGTTACTTTCCACATAATTAAATCCTCAGTAGAAGCAAGGAAAGATGCATGCCAGAGCATCACAGCTGCTGATTCAAAACATCTATGCATCAAGATCTTAAATTACACAGCAGGCATTTCAGCTCAATGTAGAATCCTTTTCACTTCTTGCCCTAAGCTGCTGGGCATCATATGTCTGTGCACTGTCAAACAGTTACTGGATGACTGGTGGGCAAAGTAATCTCTCCATTTACTTACTTCTGTCTTTCCAGAAGACATTAGTATGCCAAGGAATGAACCGTTCTAGCTCCCCGAGCAGCTTCAAGGACCCACCATCTCTTTTAAAATCTCTCTGACAGAGAATATGTTTTTCCTTTCCCTCAGAAGGGAACAATTACCCAAGCCATCCAAACAGAGCCCAGGGCCAGCAATGGGTTTCCTAACCTTAAAAATGACATGACTTTGAAGCCCAATGTCTCGCTGCCTTGGTGGGCCAGAAAGCAGAATTTTTATCGTTTTTGAAAGAGGAATATTGCAACTTGCTAGCACTTGCTTCGGAACTCTGGAATGGGCAGGAACAAAGAATGTAGTGTCATGATACTGGTATGGTTAAAAAAGGAATTTGAGAAAGGATGTTGTGACACATGCTGAGCCCTGTGCTGTTTGAGTCAAAATTACTGAAATATCTGGCTTTACTTGATGGGTTAGAAAAATTCTCATATAATTACTTAAAATTATCTGAAGTGTTTCTGAAATAGTCCTTTTCTAACAGTTATAATGAAAAGACAATGCAAGGAAATGCACCTTTATTTTATAACTGTTTCAAACCAGTGTTGATCACCTCTTTAGGTTGTACTTCATCGACTTATATTTATTGTATACCAAGTTAGCAAAATACTCTACTATCCATCAGGATAATAAACATCACATTGGGGCAAGATATTATTATTTAATAATATATTTAATACATTAGTTATAAAATAAATCAGTGTAATTATTGATAGTTGCTATTTCATACATGCTCTGCTTCCTAAGGATTTATCATTGACTCATTTATGCAGGTGAAAAAGACAAAAAGGAAAGACAATAACTTGGGAATCAGGAGACATTTTTAAACATGTCTTTAAATTATACTATTACTTTTTAACACCTGCCTCTGTCAGCCTTTCCTCCCTCAGCACAATTACTAGTCAAGGCATTATTATTATTGCCTATATGATGAGGATGAAGGATACTCTTTAAAAGGCTTTATTTAAAAGAAATGAAATCTGCAAGTGCTCTCGTTCCCAACAGCACCGTAGAAACATTTAACAGAAACAAAGCAACAAAAATCTGGATACCAGAGTAGGGAAAAACAGGAGTTCAGGATCATACTTATTCTAATCAAGCATTTTCATCTTTGCTCTCTGTACTAATTCTCTTATTATGAAGAAAAAGTTTGAGTCCCTGAAGGGAGATAGAGTAGATGTTCTAGCACTCAAAAGTGAGTGTGAAGAGACTGATAGTAACAGTGGACACCGTGACTGGCGCCAAGTTACTACTGGAAGTACTGCACCACCAGCTTGCCTGCTGCACAGGCAGATTTTTTCTTCAGTTCCCAGATTCCTGCAATTATGTTGTTGTCTTAAGCAAAAAATATTTCAAATAATGATAGCAATTAACATACATTATGGGATGCATGCAGTGTACTCAAGGCACAAGCATACAAAGGCCTGCTTTCCTTTGACACAGTGGAAACACCTTTACATTGTAAGATAGCATGTAAAATCCCCGTATATTCTTTTCATTTTGGGCTTGAAATTATTGCACTGACAAAGTGAAGTTTTCAAAGTATGTAAGGGTGAGTCTTAGTGTCATTTCTGAAAATGAACTCTCAATATTTAAGCCTCACTGAGCACCAGGGGAATAAAAGCATCCTGGAGCTTTGCCCTCAGACCAACAGCCAAGACCCTGGTGGCCTAAGTGAGATAAGGTGGCACTGACATGCCTGAAGTCCAAGACTTTGGTCCTTAGATCAACTCCCTGCTCCTTATAGAGATGAATTTTGCAGGAACACGAGGTTTTGGCAGGAGTATTTCCTGGGAGAGCTGTCTCCACCTCAGGGGTGATCTACAGCTTTTCCCTTCTCAGTCTGAGGAGGACCAAGCCTGTAGAGAGTGTGTGCAAGAGCATTGTGCTCCTTTCACTGCACTGTCCAAGCCCTTCCTGGATCCTTCAGATATCCTCACAAGAGCGCACAAAATAAGTTGCAAAAGCCACTGTCTAAAACCAAACCAGCCTGAGGGAAACCAAAGGCACGACTGAGCATTTCCAGGCTGGTTGCTGAGGGACTGTGGGTGAGCACAGGAACACAGACATCTCGGAGAAGTGGCAAATCTTTGTAGTCTTGAGGTACACCATCACTAAGGGATAGAAAGCCTTTAATAGAACAGAATAATGAAGATTGTTCTAATTCTGTTTTATCGCTTATATCAACGGGTGTTAGTGACATGCAAGAAGTGAGAATTTTTCTGTTTATACTATTACAAAGATGCTAGAAAAATTTAAGGCAGGTCGTTCTTTAAACAGATCTTTCATACTGAACACAAAGCATCAATGCAGCTTTCTACAAGAGTTAAAGATTTTAGATTCTCTTTAAATCCACAGTTTAATAGGAAAATCCCCCTTTATGCTGCAGTAAGCTTGTTTACTCACAGTAAGTATTTAAATTTTTAACATGTTTGTACTACAAACACACAGTCTTATCCTTGAAGTACCCAAATCAGCTTTTTTTTTCCTTTTTATGAAAAGAGATTTTGATCCAGCTAAGACTGAGGAAAAATGCCCTTGGACTCACTGTTAAGGCCAGTCGTTGGCTGCAACTCCCACTGAAGTCAGTGGGAGTTTTTTCACAGACTTCAAGAAGAGATTAGATCTGCCCTGTCTGGCTCAATTAACGGTAGCAAAAGTGCTGCTATAAAAGCAGAATGTCATGACACCAATTCTGATTGCTCATAGTCAGTTTTGCTGGTCAGTCTGGAGGGGACGTCACAAACGAATTTAGGAGACTAAATACAAAGGAAACACTGACTCCTTTGAAACACATTTAGAAGAAAAGTTACAAGAAGAGACCTAATTTTAAGAGAAAATAGAAATAAATACAATGCTTTAAAAGAAGCCATAAGGGAATATCTGTCCCCTTGTTTGTAAGACAATTTACAGTTGAGGTGAGA
>VZZY01010692.1:328957-372720 GCA_013400335.1 Eurystomus gularis | reverse complement strand
CTGCTGACCCCACTCTTTAATTCCCCAAGAATTGAAAACTATATCATTTCATGATTGCTATGGCCAAGACAGCCTCCAACCATTGCATCACCCACAAGTGGAGGCTAACAATCTTCGTTCATGCACAACGGGTCCAGTAGGGAGCCTTCCCTAGTTGGTTCTCTCACCAGCTGTGTCTAAAGTCCTCCATTCTCTGTTAACATATTTTAAAAGGCCTTTTAAGTTGTTTTGTGGGGGTTTTATGTTGGTTTGTTTCTTTTTTAATTAGCACACCAAGCTAACTAGCCTATCCACACATGGTTCAGTCTACCCACTCTTTCCTCCTCTTCTTCCAGCAAGCAGAACAAACCACCTCCAGGAAAGACTGATCAGCCTTATACTTTAAGGAAACAAAACCGTCACTGATGTGTAGTCTGCTAGCACAGATCAATATAAGGTACCTATTTTAATGCAAAACATTCTGTTAAATTTCTGACATACCAGCTGCAAAATGCTGTAAAACCACCTAAACAAATCAAGTAATGGTAACATTCTGCTTGGGTCCCTTTCCCAGTTCCTCTGTTTACATCCTCAAAGTGAGGATGTAACTCTGTAACCTTTTTCGTTAGTGCCCATCAGCAGAGTTTCTTAGCACTGACTGTAAGCGCAATTTGAGAGACCACTAGGTACAACACTGCTGTCAACAGACAGAAAGTACTTCAGACTACCACAAAAAACATCCATCAATGCACCTATTACTGCAATTATAAAACCAAAGAATATGGAAACAATTCTTCCTCATCTGTAGGCCATACTTTAGATGATTTCAGGAAGGACTAATAGAAAGACTTCTAAAGGAGGTAAAAGCTTCCATACGTCCATAACTTCCACAACTGGCACAAAATAATACTGTTTTCTCTGTAGAATACCCAGGGAATGACTGCTGCATATTCTGCAATCTTTACTGACTCCTGATCACGTAGCACTTTTGTCTCAATCTCATGACCTCTATCTAAAGCCTTTTAATTGTCTGGGTCCAACAATCTCCACTCTTCCCATTTTCTGTCAGCTAACATGAGGGAAAACATTCCACCACATCTTCTGCTAAGCAGCTGGAGTGTTCATTTAGCTTTATGCATTTACTATTCAACTTACTTTCAAATTTTAAGAGCCAAAAGTATCAACAGTTCAGAAGAACTACTACTAAACAATAAAGCACCAGCCAGAGTGTGAAAAGGCCTGCATGGTATTTAAAGACAAATTACTATGGCAGTAACAAGTTGGCTGTTACCTGGGTCGAGTGCCTCGGCCACTCTCACATTTTGTTAGCACATAATTCATCCATTTTCTGGCAAAGCTGATATACTTGTCTCCAATTTTCTGCCTGAATTCTCCAGACATCAAACGAACAACTTCTTTGTGGTACTGTAAGAAACTTAAGATTACTTTTCACGTATTAGTAAGAACAAAAACATGATTTGCAGTATCCACAGTATTTGCAGGCTAACAAAACTCTACAGTATGGTAACAGTCACATCATACTCTTAAGACAAAATTATTTTATACAAGCAGTTGTGTATTTATAGAAAAAAATAATGATAAAGGGTAAGATACAAAATGAGTTGGAGTGAGAGGCAGCACTTCAGCCTGCATTCTCATGTGTATATGGGCATGCGCTGATGTTTAAAAGCATACACATCATTTAAGAAACATCCTACATACATGCTCACTTCTGTAATCAGAGATTGAACCATAAAGTAGTGTTTATTTTTCATTATATTGTAGGTAATATTAGAGGATAAAGGACTTATATATGTACACTTAAAAAATTAAACAGAAATATCAGTTATTTTTTAGAAGACCATCTTTACAAAGCTCACTAGAATCAAATAGTGAAACAGTATATTAAAAGCATCTGAACATGACATTTCCTCATCAGCACTTCAAGGCAGGCACTTAAAAGCTGTATTCCCTGCATAAAGCACCACCATAAACCTTGAAAGAATGGCTCATGTTACAGTATTATGCTACTCTAGGCTTAAAAACCGTGAGAAGCCAAGCTACACAATGACATTAAATATCAAAGGATATTTCTGATTTCATAAAAAAATTCTGCCAAGTAGCAGAGTGTACAAGACTACGCTTGAATTCATCAAGTTCATTTTAGAGTTCCAGGCATTGCTAATTGGAGTCTGAATTTAATGGTGTCTTTTTCAATCATGTTCACATAAGATTTAAGTGGCAACACGTATTTTTTAAAGATGTTCTGCTGCAATTCTTCTCATTTGCATGGAGTTATAGTTATCTTATTCGCACCAACGCAAAAACAGAAATTTCAATTGGTTCTTACCAAAACTACCAGACAAATGTGTCATTAAGTTTTTGTTTCCTTACCTCAAACCCAAAATTATAACCCTGAATCATAGCTTCCCGGTAGTATTGCTGCAAAGTGGCAGATTCAGATTCATCAACTTCAGCATCAAACTCAGATGTGAACATGTGATCAACTCTATCAATGGCACTGCTTATCTTATTGCATAACTGTAATGCATCGCTCTAAATAACAACAAAAAGGGATGGGGGGCATGAAATTATTATTTGTATTCTACAGTTGATAACACTAAGGTAAACATGAATCTAACAATTCCATTATTTCAAATGGAAATGTAGTTTAATGCCATCACAATTCATTCAGTCTTGGAAAAGCAAACACTTTCCAGCATTTGCACTGAGCAAGTCCTATAATTAATTTTGCTTGCTTGGGTGAGATTAACTCTAAAAACAAAGACAACAGCGCTGGGGGGGACACAACAAAAAAAAGAAAAACAAACAAAAAACCCAAACAAAACAAGACAGACAAGAGAAGAGAAAATTAGTTTTACTATTTCTAGCGTGATCAAGCCTTTTGTTGTATTTTCAACCTGGTTTATGGACACAGCTTCTCTTGAACGCAAGGGGTAATAGAGGGATCTGATATTGCAACTTCAACCTAACAAATCTTTGCTGTTCTGGGTTCTCCAAAAAAGCAACCAACAAAAAAAAACCAAAACACCAAAGAAAACCCAACAGAAAGCCACCAGCACAGAAACAAAAAAAAAAACCTACATCAAAACAAAAAAACCCCAGACCTATCCACTTTTAAATCACAAAGCAGACATCTCTCCAAAAATGGGGAAAAAAGTTGTTTCTCACAGATCATGGATTTTGACAGAATTTATTTTCATTAGGTCAAACACTTTCAATTCAATAGTGCTCTCATACAAAGATGTGTTTATTCTGTTGCTATTTATATTTCTATTGCATTGTGGACCTTTCTCCCCTCTTACCCAGTGCAAAAACAATTACACCACTATTGCTCAAAAATTCACTCGCAAATCCTTTGCAAAAACAGAATGAAAATTGTACTGAAAGTAAAGTCTGTAGAGGTCGCATAAATTACAATTGCAGAATATGTCATCAGCACTGCAATCAAGTCTCCTCACAAGTTTTTACTTATCCGTGAGCAATGCACAATCAATTTTGACTGAGATAATCTTAAAAACTGCTTACCTTTAGCTGTTGTAGAGCTTTGGCAATAATTGGTTGGCTGGACGTCTGTTCCTGGTGCAGAGAGATGAGCCCTTCAATAGACTGCTGGAAAGCTTTTCTCTGACTCACAAGGTGGGCAGATTGAATGACTACAAGGAGGAGGTTATCAACCTAGGAATACAAGATACCACTACTTCTTATAAACAAAATCCTCCCTATAAAAACATGTCCCATATCAGTAAATTCTAAGTGGTTATTTTTAAAATTCTAAAATAAAAAGCCCGCTCTTGTTGCTATTCATGAAAATCTTAAATTCACACAGAAAAGCTTGAGGCTGGCAACTGAACTTGATAAACTCTCATGAGTAGAGAGCTCTATTAGGGTAAACGCCACAGCAAGTTTTCAAGGGGAAGACAGGCCTATTCACTTCTGGAAAGGTTTGGGAAACGCTGTATTAAAATTATCTTCAGAACAGTTCTACACAGCAAGGCAGCATCTAAGCAAAATTACTGTATTTTCTCAAAGCAGACAGAGGTAACAATCATCACACAAATAAGCAGGTTTTATCCAAGTAACCTAGTACACTTCAGGACAAAAACCTACTTTTGAACAAGGAAAGCCATGGATTTACCACACAGTATGTGCTCAAATTTTGAAAATTATTAAAATGTAAGGAAATGTTTTGGAAATCAAAGCTCTGATACTGCAGAAGTCTATAAAAGTACACAGTCACAGATGATGTGGCCTTTGCTGTGGCACTATGAGTCAGACACTAAGCTCTGCTGACTTCAAACTGCAGCCAATGCATTTGCAACAAGTTACTCACAAAACCAGGCCTACTTCATCCAGACTTTCAATACCTCAACCCCAAAGAATATTTTCATGCTCAAAAATCTTTGTGTTGATGAGATTCTTCTATTTTATTAATATTTTTTAAAATAATACTTTGCATTTTCTCAAGTTTGTAATCAAAATCTGTTTTTTAAAAGCAGAGGACACAATCTTTCTGAAGGACCTTTTACTTCCTAACCTTTCCGTATTATTCAAAATTGAAAAATTAAGACAGCGCTATACACACACATAAACACAAACACACAGTGTTTTATGTGCATTTTACGTATGGCAGATAGAATACCATTTGCAAACCACATTCCATCCTTTGCTGTTTTCATTTCCTGAATGAAATGCTAACTTTGACAGAAGTCCAAAAAAATTCAAAGCACTTAATCAAAGGGTAGTTTTTTGTTGTTGTTCAGTCTGGACAACAGACAAACAAGAAGTAACACGCTTGCACATTAAAAACAGCAGTATGCACAGGAGTGACTTTCTCAACTGCCTCTGATTACTAGAGCCCTCTGAATGCTAGAGGCCAGGCACAGCGACATGGAACGTTACTCTGTTCGTGGACCATAGAGCCCATTTATGGCAGGAATCTAAGGAACTGCATGACATATCAAAAGGAAAATTCACTTAACATAAGGATATGAGAACAGACAGGGCAAGGAGCTGCAGCTGGCTCCGTTGCTAGAGCACAGCAGAACTGCTGGCACGGAAACCCTATTGGCTTGGGATGAAGGAAAGTATGACTGGAAAGATTTCTTCCCCTAGAACTGTTGAACACCCAGTAGCTTCCACAGAAATCTAAATGTCACAATTCATCCAGGATCAAAAGTAACTCGTTTCATGCCTCACTGTGTGGAGAGCACAACAACAACCATATGTATTGGACACTGGTGACTTCTCAATAAAATGCACAGTTTTCAAAACCTTTCCACTCTTCTGATACTCAACAGCCAACTAGATATTGAAAGTATCTCTTTATGATAAAAATTCAACCCTAAAAATGCACATAGTAGAGAGTAATTCTTTTAAGAAATGCTAAAATCCATTTAATTTAATACTTGTGTGAACACAACTAAGAATCAACCCTATCCTTGAATTTAACTTTTTATTACCTACAAAAGGACACATAAGTCACTTAAATTGCTGTGGTTATCTGAAAGGATAAGCTTTCACAGAAGAGATCACAAAAATAGGGAAAAAAATAACCAAAAACCCACCTGCATGGTTCGCAGTGTATCGACAGTTTCAACTTGTGGCACTACTTTGACGGGCTGACCCTCCCATGCGCTCCAGCTGTCATCTGATTCATGGTCTTTATCACTGTGTTTGGTCATTAGTAAATAGGCCTCATATGCAACCTCATCTGAATCCTTTGAGCAATCCTTCCCAGCAGCTGCATTGAGGAGCTGCAAAATCACAGATTTTTCACCTGCAATACTATTTGGTACAAATACTTGTAAATTGTCAAGTCCAGAGATTTGTACCTGTAGTAAAAAAATTAAAATACACTGAATGAGTGAATCTCACTGTCTTCTATGATACATAAAATAGATAAAATATATAGTATATATGTGTGTATACATATGTATAAAATATATATTTCAAAAAGTAAATCCGTCAGGACTAATTTAAGACTTATGAACCACATGCTTTAAAGACTGGAACATTAAAAGGAGAAGAATTCCTTCAGGATCTCTAAGAATCCAGGTAACATTTCTCAGTGGCTACAAAAGATAAGAATAAGCAAAAACACAGCTAAAAACATACCCATTATTCTTTTACTATTCATGATAATAAGGTTAATTAAGTCCAGTAAGAATGTTCTCTTTTAGTAAAATACTACTCATACTACTTAAAAACTAGTCCTGCATTATGTTTTAATATATATTAATAGTCCTGCACTATCTTTAACCAAAAGGTCTACCAAATTTAATATTGTGTCTTAAACCAGCCCAGAGTGGATACCTGGGGCAAAACATTTTTTTAAATTAAACATATACTGATTTCCCTGACTATTCTCCCACTCAATTCACAGACCAGGGTGCTGCTGAGCCAAATGTTTCATCCCTATATTAGCAACCCTTCCTGAACTTCTCTCCTATGAAGCTGTCGGTCTCCTCTGTAACGAATTTCTACTTTTAGCAATAATTTATACAAATCTAACAAGAATTTTGCCACAAAAAAGTTAGTAGATTTCCCAATTGGGAATAACACATATTAAATATAAGGAAGGAAAAAAAAAAAAAAACCAAACAGGAGATACAAATAAATTGAATCTGTTGAAGCAATTGATTTACTTAAATTCAAATTACAATAAAGATTAAGAAAGTGCAAAACCATAAATGTGGGAATCTGTAGCACGGTAAATATTGGGCACTCAGAGTTTAAGCTGCTGCTGCTGTACAACTGTTGTTCTGGAAGAGAACAGTCCCTGCATTTCTTGCACCCTTAGTACTCTAAAGGAAGCTCACTAGAGCATATCACCATTATAATACTTTTGCTTTATAAAAGCACATAAAACACAGGTCCATAGACCGAGATTATCTACTTAAACATATCTGTTTACCTCATAAATTTTTAAAGCATTTATTTTTCATAACACTCCCTACTAAGAATTATTACTCCCCTCCCACAAACAAGTAAATACTATGGAAGCAAAATAGCTTTTCCCAAGTCAAAAAGAAAATCTTGGGGAAGATAAGGAATCAGATATTGATTTCTCAAAACACAGATTAGCATTCTCACTCACACAAACACAGGTACAGAAAATAATTTGACTACCACAATTCAATATTAAATACATGACACTTCAAATATTGAGATATAGATGCCACATTAAAATATTGAAAGTATGTCAATAAATATCCTTTCACATTTTGCTTTGCATCCCCACTCTACTTTCATACCTCTAAACTGAATTTACCTTCACATACTCTTTTTTTTTCAGAGCATTCAGAAGATCTCGCACAGGGGCTGACAATGCAAATTCTGCTGCTATTTCAAGGTCCTACAAGTAGTGACAAAACAAAAGGACATGCTTTCAGACTACATTTCTTTAAAGCATATCAATTAGATGAGACTCTACTGTTAACTCACCTTCCTCAGCATTTTAGCAAAACCAAGCGCTTTGGAGGCCCTTTCTCTAGCTTCATGGAACAGTTCTTTGAGTGCTCGGCTGGTCTCTATAACAGATCTCCTGAAACATTAGTAAGAACAAAGTGACAATGTTTTAATAAATCAAACTGCTTTTTTATAGCTATTAGAAACTAAGAATTATTTACATATCTGTCAACAGAAAGAGCATAGAAAATATATATTTACAACTAGCTGACAAATAAATTTCACTTCCACAGGCATATTTTTGATAAGGATATAAATCTCAATTTAAAGAATGTTACAAAACCAATCGCTCATATCCTGAAATAAAAAGAAGGTAACTAGGCTTCAAAAGAACAAAATGATCGTTCATTACTGCTGCATATAGAAGTATCAGCACTAAGGTCTGTGGAGTCTTGCACTTAAAATGTTTTCATTCTAAAAAATAAGATGCAGTATGTATCTGTCAGGGATACAGAAACATAAGTGTGTTTATTATTATTAAGGCAAAGGACTTAATACCTGATTTCATCTGATGCAGTACTGTCATCGGCACTGGCCCAAAATTCATCGCAACTCTCTTGTAGTCCAGAGTCTAAAAATATTCCTGTAGATTTCAGCAGCATTCCTGCAATATCACTGTAGTAACAGAAATGGTGGAATTTCAGAGTCTAATTCAGGTAGCATGCACTTTCAACTTCTTCTTACTCTCTCCAACACAAGAGAGCCACGTTGCCAAGTCTGCCTGTAGAAACAAGCAATGTCTCGGAGGCCCCTCAGTTACTCTACATGCACAGGGCTAGCAGGAATGGAGATTGTATCTGCAATTACTGCATCCTATACCTACAGGCATTGTAATATTAGTTGATAAATCCTCAAAGACTATCAACTGCTTCCTGAGACCTCCAGAAGCCAAATTTGGGAACTGTGAGTAAGTGCTGACTTGAATATGTATCTGCCACAAATCAACACACAAGCAGGGTAATTAAATAAAACTTACCAGAAGAGTTTTCCAGCTTGAGCTTCACCTCCTCTTATATAGGGAGTTATTTCTTTGGTGAAATTCCATTCTTCTTCCAACAGATTTTTTAAACTATGAGACGCTTGAGGTAACTGCTGTAGCATTTGGATCCAGCTTCGCATATAATCAAAGTAAACCTGTACACGGAAAGAGATAATTTAAACAGAAATCGTTACATGACATGTAACTAAGGACTGTAACTTCTCAGATCAACAATCTCAATATTAGACAATTTGTAGAAAATATTTCCACATTCTTTGTTTGCTATGACTAAAAATGAGCTAAATGTTTCCACACAAAAGCTGCAATTTATGGCTTGGGAAGTAGAAGTGCTACTGAAGAATTAAATACTATGTCTCCACAATACTTCTCTGAAAAATATTGATAGTATCACTAGCTTGCTTGGCTGTTATTCTCCACTGTATCAGTGAATACCCACAGTGGTCAGAGTTTTTAAAGCTGAACTACCGAAAAACAGTCTCTAAATCTTTCATTAACTAGATTACTCCAAAAGGATTTACCTGAATGTATTCTCCTGGATATGGGTAAGAGCAGTGAACAGGCTTCTCAGATTCTACATTATACCTTGTGTTCCTTTATATCAAGTCTTATCTCTCACCTGTATTTTATTACTATTGATTTAAACCAACATAAAAATCCAGGTAAGTACAATTCTTCTTCAAACATCTGCCCTTCAGGATCACACTAAATGCAAAGTTAGATGCAATTTGTTTCAGTTCAATAATCCATAACATCAAGCAATGTCCCTCCTTAGAAATGGGTAAGATACTTTCTATTGGTTTCAAGTATTTTCAGACCACACTGTAATAATGCCAAGAACATAAAATCACAGAATGGTTTGGGTTGGAAGGGACCTTAAAGATCATCTACTTCCAACCCACTTGCCATGGGCAGAGACACCTCCCACTAGACCAGGTTGCTCAAAGCCCCATCCAACCTGACCTTAAAACACTTCCAGGGAGGGGGCATCAATGACTTCTCTGGACAACCTGTTTCAGTGCCTCACCACCCTCACAGTAAAGAATTTCTTCCTCCTATCTATCTAAATCTACCCTTTTCCAGTTTAAAACCATTATTCCCTGTCCTATCACTACACTCCCTGTTAAAGAGTCTCTCCTCATCTTTCCCGTAGTCCCCCTTCAAGTACAGAGTTGTGGCTATGAGGTCTTCACACAGCCTTCTCTTTCCCAGGCTGAACAACCCCAATTCTGTCAGCCTGTCCTCATAGGGAAGGTGCTCCTGCCCAATAATCCTCTTTGTTGCTGTCCTTTAGACCCACTGAAGCAGGTCCATGTCCTTCTCATGCCAGGGGCCCCAGAGCTGAACACAATACTCCAGATGGGCTCTCAGAGAGAGGAACAGATACGGAAAACCTAAGTAACTACCTAACCTAAAGCAGAGTTTTGTGTTTTGATAGTCTCAGGCTGTAGCTCCATTCTCGACCTTATTTAATTTGCCTTTCACTCTCAGTCTAATTCCTGTTCCAGTACTCTTCTCAGCTACCCTGCCTGCCTATAGTTCTGTATATGAAGCATTTATTGTAAATAAAGGCAATTTACAAGTATAGTGTACCACTGTCCAGTAAACAAAAATCAGTATTGCTAAAATGGCAATGGCTACTCTGTTTTATTTACAAGTCCATTAAAACAACCAAATTACATTAAAGCAGTACAACAAGAAAAACTAACAAGATCTGTATGCAACAAAGACAACAGGTGTCTATTAGCAGTATTCAGATTAATACACTTACTAGAACTCCAAATATTTTCTCCTTTTTGAAGCTTACCATTAACATCTTATGCAGGTCCTCTTCAAAAGAATCAATGTTGCAATCAATCTTATGTAAGTCATCTAATACCTCCCGTAACATAAACTGGTAATATTGCTTCATGAGCAGGCCACCCTTCAGAACCTCTTTACACTCTCTCACTAGCTGCAAGAGAAAAACCCAAAAACTGCCATCAGTCAAGACATTATTCTTCAGTTCTCCCAGGGAACTGAAAGCTTGATTTGTCAGCCCAGTTTGTCTAAATACGTTAGTTTATCACTGCATAATTTCTACAGTTTTAGAAATGAATACAGTCACTCTACATGCCTGCAGGAAAGATGTGACTCGTTTTCCAGGATTATTTAATTGACATTACGCCATTTGACACATAACTGTAAATGAAGATGGAGGCAGATGTCTCAGACTTCATTCCCTGCACAGGGCCACAGCAAACAACTTTAGGGGCAAGAGGGCTCACAATCGTCAAATCACCAGTTTAAATGGAAAAAAAGTCAGAAATAATATGCAGTAGGTTTGAAAGATGCCTACAGACCTATGAGACATCTTCTACGACAGGAATTTCATTGTCAATCTATTGGGCAGGTTTCCACAACTCTAAAACTCACACCAGATGTGAAAAGAGTTAGTGTTTGTTTTGTTGCCTCCCCAGGCAAGACTAATATGAGAAAACTTATGTTTTCAGCCATAGAAGTGGTCACTTTTGGCCAAACAGCTGCCACTCCTCCCTGCAACTTTACAGCTTTTATTTAAGAAATGTGCACAACCGCAGACATAGGAGCACACAAAGCACTAATAAATGCCTTTCAGAATTCCTTCCAGTGCTAAGTGTGTACTCTTCCGAAATTATTGTCTGTCTCCAAGTCTGACAACCTGGACCTTTTCTGAGCGACAGCTTCATTAAATTGAGAGTCTGAGAGGAAGAGAGGGGTTCATTTGGAAGGTCAGAGGGAACGGAATTGTCGGTTGGTTAATCCGCTTTTTAAAATCTTCTATAATGGCTATCCTGGCAAAATAATATATCAATATAGCGGACTCAATGTATGAGAAATTATAATGGCATGAAAGCAAAAACCAGTGTTATTAATATGACAGGAGTCTTTGGAATCTTTTACAGGCCAAAACACATTATGCTGTGGTCTCCCACATGCAGGGGAAACAAGGGTAGTATTCTGAACTCAGTAGTTTAAAACTTACCAAGTTAGGTGAAAATTGAATTTAAAAATAAATATTTTTTTTTTTGTGAGGTGGAAATCCAATAGTTACACATTTACATCCTTAATATATATATTTAAAAATGAATGTGCATTCCTCACTCTCCACTCAAGCACATCCAGTGTACTCTGTGTTAACCTGTTGAGGATTTTTGCCCTAGGATCCACAAAGAAAACTGTAACTTGTTCAAAGAACTTAAAATTGCTATTTAACTACCCCTTATTCAGAGAGACAGATGGGACTTGGCAGTATCACTTATCTATAAAACTTCATTATAGCACGGTGTACCTTACAGACACAAGCAAAGTTCATTTCTAAAATTATCAAAGTAACATTTGTTCATTCCAAAAAAATTATTTTCCAAACTTCATTAAAAAGATTTTTTTTTTGTTTAAATACAGCTATAGAGTGATGTGTACTGCTAATGAGTAACAGAATATAGATTTACAAAAAAATCTGTAGTGCTAATTTTAAGTATCAACTTCCAAACTGAAACTGACAAGGCAACAAATGAACAAAAAAATATGGTCTATAATGGGCACACTAAACAATGTGCAGCTTACACTGAAAATATTATCACTATTATTGGTTTGTTTGATTGGTTGCTTTTTGTTCAGGGAGTTTGCATAATAAATTATTTTCTGCAAAGCAAGTGAGACATGGTCACACAGCCTCCAGGGTAATGTAGTTCAGAGCAAGAAGGCTTGTATTAAATTTTCTGATTTTTGGTGCTTTGGTTTTTGTTCCATGTCCCATCTACTTGACCTATAAAATAACAATCTGTCACCATTCAAATGTTTCTCTCCCAGTAATTTCCAAAATTTACACCACACCTACTCTAAGTGATCTGCAACTATATCTGATACATAAAACCTGGTAAAGCAGAACACAGTAACTAGTCAGTACATTGTAACCCTGCTCTAAGTGGTGTCACAGTCACTTATCAAAAACCAGGTAGGTGTGACTTTTCACTTTTCAACTAGGTCAGACTTCCTTAGAGATGATGCATGCCACATGACAATGAGAGACCACAGGCAGTCTACATAAAGTGTGACATAAGGACTGTTAACCCCAACATTCCAGGAGGTGCTACACACTGTTGAGATCACCCAGACAGAGCGCTGATCATCAGATGTGATCTTCCCCATCCAAGCACATCCTTTAGCTGGCTGCTTCTTTAATCATTAACACGTGTTCAAATACTACCTGGTTAACAGATGTCTGGATAACAGAATTAGTAATTAAGAACTCAGCACGTGCATCAATATACTACTGTGTTTCTAGTTACAGACTTAAATGGGTGTTGATGAAGAAATCACTTATGCATAAACTGCATTTCTCTATTACACTATCCTATAATCTGGAATTAAAAATCTTCTAGCAGAATTGACCTAATTTCTCCACTGATTTTTGTAAGAAAGAAACTTTTATAAAATGACAGGATCATCTACTACCTTTTTGAAGATACAAACTGGTATGAAAGGTACAGCAAGATGTGATAGTTATTTTGTGAAAGATAATGGTGCTGTGAGACACTCAATACAGGTTGTAACAAACAGTGTCTAATTTAACTACTTAACAGAAATAACCCATGTGCAGATGTACATGCTCCCCCCTCTACTTCTGCATTTGTGCTGAGAACTTGAGGACCATCTTGAACTGTTCAGGAACTACACTGGCACCACATAATGGTAAATTGCCATTAAAAGAGAACAGCTCTCTCCAATAACAGGGGATCATCAAGACTACAAAAGCTACTGCTGAAAGTGAAAAATGAACGAGATGGCTCAAAAAGGGGAAGCTAGTGAGAAAGGATGGGAGAAAAAGCACACTGTAGGAAGCATATAATCTGTGCTGATTTTCTTTCTGTGTGTATAATTTTCCTTGCAATTTTGATTTATTTTTTTAATATAATTGACTGGATTTGCTAGTAATCCAAAAATTTAACCTCACATGGGAAAAGTTGAGTATCAGGACTAGCATGCCTGATACATTCAAACAGTACTGCTACACATTTCAAATGGTACCAAAAAGTAGGAGACACTTAAAGGTCTCAGAGCCCCAAAAGATACCCAGTAGGTCAACCGCTATAGAAACCAAAGTGCGCTGTGCTACCTGCATTCGAAGAACAGTTCAAGGGATTGTTTTTTTCAATCTAGACAAGAAAATACGCAAAGGGAATCTAATCACAGTCTTCCAAAGCCTAAGGGGTAGTTACAGAGAAAATGGGGGCACGCCTTTCACAAGGATGCACGGCAACCCAACAAGAAACAACAGGCACAAGTTGTATCAGACAAAATTTCACTGAAGCAAGAAAAAAATGTTTTACTGGGAGAAAAAAAACACCCAAACGTTGGAACAGACTAGCTGTAGAAGCAGTGGAATCTCACTCTTACTGGAAGTATTCATGATCTGGCCTAACAAAGCCCTGGATTACCTAATATAGGGATCAGCTTCTACCACAGAAAGTAGGACCAGAGTATCTCCAACCCTGTAATTCTGTGAACTTGCAGAACAAAATAGACTCCTGGACTGTTTTGAGCCTGCCCAAGATTTTAGGAATTATAATTCTTCAGGAAATAAGTACATCTATTTGTGAAATATCCTCCATACCTCCTTTGCCTGTTCAGAAATGTTGTGTGGGACAGCAAACATTTGCTGGGTTGAATTTTTTTTTTTTTTTCCCCTCAGTGTAACTAGCAAGACCGTATAAGCCATCAAAACAGCCTGTGACAAACACACTATTTTCCAGGAACTAAGTGTTGTTTTTACTTAACTCAAAGTTCACAAGGAGAATTCAAAATACAAGGGCAAAAAACCAGCCTCAGTCTCTGAAGGGAAAAAGGAAAAAAAAAAAAACCCCACATATATTGCACTTTACAACACAGCCTTTCATACTGTATTTTACTATAACTATGACTTTCAAGATTGAAATTGTAGGTACTGTGCTTTTGGATATAAAAACATCCAAAATCCTAGTATCTCAAGGAAAGAAAAAGGCAGGGGGAGTGAGGACTGAAATTTATTTGGGACGATAAAGTAATTTATTCTGGAGCAGTAGATACCTAGAATGTGAAATCATAAATCAGTCCAAGAGCTTATTTGACTCTTCACCCTTAAAGACCACCTGATGGAACCCTGATCTGGTTATGCTTGCCAGGGAGAAGGAAAATGATGTCAAACAATTTTAGTATGTCCTGGACTAGACTTTGAAAAACAGTATTGATGTAAACAGCCTTCATTGTGCCAGGCAACCATCAATAAACAAGACCTCATACAACATTCTCAGCCAGTGACAGGACTGACAATCTTGGGTGACTACAAAGAAAATAACACATATTTATATAAAATAATATGTTAGGCAAGAAGATTTTTTTTTTTCCATTTTGTTTTTCTTCTTAATCAACTTCCACTATGTGTCCACTGCATGTTGGCAGAGGTCTTACAATTGCAAAGAAAAAAGGATCAAATCAAAGAGAAAAGAAATACGCAGACTCTTAAAACTAGTTATGCTGCCTGAGAAACCCAAATGGAGGAACATGTGCTGGACAAGCTTATACAGTTCATGAGGCAAACAGAACAAATACAGTTTACCTTCACTGGCTGATAATTCTTTAATCACCAGTTCTGATTCCTGGAAGTCTAAATCAGAGAAGTGTATATGACCAGTTGTTTACTATGCAAAAACCAAATCTCCATATGAAATACAAGACTATTCGAAAAAGTTATTACATAATTATACATTGCCATTTCTTAAACTAATCCTCTTTAAACCAACAACCTTACCATAACAAAATAACTAAGGAATTTCAAATAGGAAATAAAAAAAGCCACAGTTGAAGCAAACCTGTTTAATACTCAAAAGAGATGGTTCCCCAGCAGGTCTTTGTTCCAACCTTAGCTTGAGACATTCATGGATAACATTGAGCAGGACTCGGCAGAGGACCAAGAATGCAGGTTCAAAAGATGGTAAATCCATAGACTTCAGCTCCTCCCATGACACAGTGCTGCATTTTTGCTCACAGCAAGGTGGGGAATTTAATAACTGTACATAATCCGAACATAACATGGGATCTGGAAAATCTGAAAACTGTAAAAAGAAATAGTTATCATGAAAAGGATCCTTAAATTTTTTTGGATTTAGCATATGTGTTAAGTAGCATGCACAGAAGTATTTTTAAAAGGCAAGATTCTATTAACTGGCAAAGCAACCACAGAAGTTTCAATTTCTCTTTTTTTTCAAAAAGCTAACTTTTAAAATTATTTTTATTTGAGGATCAGGAGGCTGAGAAATACAGTTATGGACCCTTGGAAGTGAACAAAACAATCTCTTAATGTTTCTATTTTAAAATAATTAAAACACCCATTAAAGCTGGAGATCGCCTCACTACACATGAAGAAACTGCTGTTTGAGGTCATGATGAACACACAAGTTAAGTCTGACATAATATATAGAAACATATATTCAGGTCATTATGAGATACAATACTTGAGAATCCCAAAATATATTTAAAAAAAAATAAATATAAAAATAAATACGTAAAAAGGTCTTACACTAATGAGTATAGAGAAACTTGCCTATGTGAGGTAAGTTTGTTCCTTTTCAAATACATAGTGCATATATTATATATAAAACTTCACATTGTAAAGTAATGGAGTATTCAAGAAAGTGTCACTACCTAAACTGAACAAAACTATTGAAAAAAATAACTTCTGAACTTCGATAGATGTTAAGAAACTGAAACTAAAAAAGGAAGACAAAATATAAAGAGATCAAGCTGTTTCTTTCAATCGATAAACATACTTTTCATTTAAATGGAAATTAAATGTAAATGAAATTACATTTCCAGTTAGAAAAAATAATTGAAACTATCTGAAATTGACATCCTAGATATCTAAACTATATAACTTGTGATAACATTCTAAGCAAAGTTGTACATGGAGGCACTCTGGAGCTTAATTTAGGAAGAAAATTTGGACTGCAATATGTCTGCAGCTCTTAGACAA
Organism: Eurystomus gularis; assembly: GCA_013400335.1. Lineage (NCBI taxonomy): Eukaryota > Metazoa > Chordata > Aves > Coraciiformes > Coraciidae > Eurystomus > Eurystomus gularis. The sequence continues at coordinate 356,224 of VZZY01010692.1, read as the reverse complement.
ATCCTTAGATTATGCACCGTGTCAGATTTGTTTCAGATTAAGTTTGTTTTATCCTCACTCCCATTCCACAGCTAACTATGACACTTGAATACCCTTCATTCATATATTAGACATGACTAGCATTTTTTAAAGATTTTTCTTCAGTGCCAAATTTAAATAACATCACTTCAAAGGAGGAGAAGAACATTACTAGGAACTAGATCAAATTATAAAGTAGTGCCTAGAAAGTTAAAAAAGAAGAACCAAAACACAACCACTTTTAGGCTTATTATCTAGCAGAAAATTAAAAAGGAGAAAAAATTAAAAATTGTTTATTCCTTTACACCTATACACACTTTTTTTTGTGCCTACAGTCCTGTAGAAGCTCTGCTTTCTCAGAAGAGCCACACAAAATTACAGTTAGTGACAACGTCAGTTTTCTCAGTGTTTTATTTTTTAATATTGTTATGTTTCTTGACTGTCTTGGGGGGATGGAACAGCATATTCATTGCTGTCTAACGTTGGCAGAAAACATACTATGCATTGCAGATTCTTAAGCCGTTTATAAAACCACTAGCTCATTATACAGAGATAACAAACATGGAATGAGTAGGGATTTCCTTTATACCTAGTTTAGTTGAAGTTTAATCACTAGTTGATCTACAGTATAAGAATTTATCTTCTTAGATGGTATATTAATGTCTTCCTTTTACTAACTCACTTTTAAAAGAAACATATAGCACCAGAGTGAAAGGCTTTTATACAAGAAGTTTTCATTAATAACAGATCATGAAAATACTACACCTTCTACAGTACAACAAAATATTTAAGAAATACAATCCTCACTGTGATGCAAGTACAGTGTTGGAAAATTTACTTCTTATAAAAATATTAAAGAACTAGTCTATGAGCAAATACAACTCAACGAAATTGAATAATGGTGTTATTTCATTTTCTAACATTAAAGGTAACACACATGACATTAGGGCTTAGTATTAGACACCTAAACTTCTGTTGTTCAATTTGATTCATTTTTATCTTCCGCGGGCCCAGTCTGATGTGTTTCAAGTGACTACCAACTACTTCTTAAAAAAACCCCAAGAAAACGATGTCCAAGTCATTCACTGAGATCACACATAAAATCCGTACTCAAAAGTGCAGCCAGTCAAATAAACAACAAGCAGGGTACACAGGCTTAAGTCCTGTTCTACTAAAATAACAGCTCTGATTTTGCAAACAAAAAAAATTAGCCATTTTCTTTAAGAATCAAATCATTCACAAAACAGATACAATAGTGCCTAGAACCTTGTTAAAGTACTAGAGCCTGTGATGAATGAAACTTGTATTTAAAAAAAAAACAACACTGAAAACAGCTATCTGTATAAACATTTACATATGTTTAAGATGAAATAGGTGTTAAAACGGATACAGTGGAAGAATCCAGAAAGCACATTTTAGATGACAGATAGTGTCTCAGTAACAATAGAAATGGAAGTATGTCCAGAGATTTTGAAGTGTACGTACACACATGAACACAGAGTGGAGATACAAATATATCAGCGGTAACAAAGATTAACAGAACACTGACAGCTGCTCTGTGCAAACACCGCCTAAACACTAACTGTGCAGCTCTGGCTGCATCCAAGTATGAACCTGACCTGCACTAAAAATCCCCAAGACACTACATTCAAATGCTGTCAGGTGCAAAGACTAAGCAACTCAAAACCAACCCTTCTACTTTAGTCTGATGTCAGCGTTTGCTGCAGCAGGTACCACACTTCTGACAAACATTTTCTTTTTTTGACAGCATTCTTTTAATTCTGGCGCAGGAAAGAAGTTTACAATTTTATTTAATATTCACTTCTAGTCATAAAGTCATTTCTTAAAAGAGGACAATATTCCAAAGAAAATATAATAAGTACTCAAAACGAACACTAAAAGGAGCTGCAAGGGTAGAGAAGGAGGGAGAAAATAGTAATCCTGCATTTTACACAAGTCATCCAATGTCAAATTACCAAAAAGTTTAAATTCTGTGAAGCTGCAGCAAGGACTCTAGCTACGAGTGTTTCATAAACTTGTTTTAAGAACCCTTATGAAGACAAAACATTTGAGGTATTTAGCAATTTCAAAAAACACAAAGTAATTTTGAATACCCCCAAAGTATGTTTTATTTCCTTTATTTTTTTAAAGGTATTTCTACACCTATATATTAATCTGAACTTTTTATCTAAATATATAGGGTCTGGGGGTACTTTTGGTTACTGTAACAGATATCTGCAAGTTTTGCTTAGGCATAACTCTATAAAAACAAACAAAGATTTTCTTAATGCAAAACTTCCTAGAATGCAAGTTGAAACCAATTAGAAAATAAATAAAAATTCAGCTAATACCTTCATTTTTTACAGTAATATCTACATTAGCAACAGTACAAATAAAAAATTTTTCAGAATCAAATAACTTTATCAATATAAATTTATTCATCGTAAAAAAGTAACCCGCAAGGAAGATAAACAATTCATACTCCCATTGCAAATGTGACAGCCAACACTAGGAGATCAGCAACATGTCAAAGACCAAACGTGGTACCCATATTAGGACAGACATGTTGGCTAAGACATTCCTTCGTCCAGAATAAATGGTTAGGCCCCACACACAGTGCCACTTTATTGAGGAGGGCAAGTAATCCTTGCTACTAGTTTTTCCTACTACAAAAATGCTTACAAGTTAGGTAACAGTTTGTATTAAAAAATAAAATCCTGCCTTGAAAGAATTAGTGATCACAACTTACCATCTGGAACTTCAGCTATTGTCCTTCATTTACTGCTTGTTTCATAATTTTGTTTTAATTAACTCACAATCACTCTTAATTAAGAATACAAAATGACTCAAAAAAAAAATACTGAACTAAGAGCCATCCAAACGATGCAACATGATAACATGACTTGCTTTCATAGATGTCAAGGTTAAGAGAGTCCATTTTTCATTTATTCGGCCTCAATCATAACATGCCACCACAGTACTTCATTTTAGATGAGAAAAAAACCAAAACAAGAGAGACATTTTCATGAAGTATGTCTTGCAGAGAGACAATCAGTCTTGAAGACAAGAAGAGGAAAAATACCAGTTCCATTGCTATTTTTTCCCGATTCATTTTTTGTGCCTAATTTTCCATCATAGTTTTTCTGACTTATGGCTTTAGACATTAGAAAACACAATAAGCAAAGATGTTATTATAGAAATCTCATTTCAGTTACAAACAAGAACAGAGAACTAGCTTGTACTTCACACATTCTAATTCAGGTCAATCAACAGATTCACTTCAGCGGAAGCAGAACCGGGCTCTTTATCACAACATACACTATCTTTCAAAAACCAGCACAGCAACCAAAACTTTCCTAGGATCCCATTTCCTCCTGTTTCAGTTAGAAACAACATAGCAGGGGAGGTACTCCTGTTATCCCACTTATACCAGTACCAACCTACCTCCAGCTGGTGATCACTCCTTACCAACGCCATACGGGCCCTTTGCAATGAACCATGCATTAGCTTGTGCAGTCTTAAAATTAGCTTCCTCAACCCCATTTGCTTCAGTGCTTTATCTACAAACGGCCTGTAAATAGAGGTCAAACAGTGTTGGCTGCAGCTTGCCTCAGCACTGCATTCTGGAATAACCCAAGACGCGGAGTCATCCTCAGATTCAAGCCTATCAAGCCTCCTTGAGAAATGGTCCTGAAAGTCAAAATTTGGCTTATTAGTAAAATTGTTCTTGATGGCTTGTCTGAGTTCCTCAACATTCTCCTCAGAGATTTGTTCTTCACCGTCACTCTCCTCTGTGCATGTTCCTGAGGATTCTTTTACTTCTGTTTCCCTATCAACTTCTTCATCCTCTGGATCATTGTCCTTACATGGTCGAGGAGAAGGAATTTCAAACACTGGCCAGCCAATGTCAGAAAGATTTTTGATGCCCAATACAGTCCCCATAATCCTTAGTTTTTGATTTAAGTCTTTTGTAATATTTAACCATAGACAGAGTGCCTGCACTCTGTCTTGGAAGTCCTTTGCAGCATACTTTTCATAGTCCTTTTGAAGAGCCTGCAGAGATGGATAAAGTGCTTCTATATACTCTAGCAGCTCCATTATTCGTTTTACTTGCTCAAATGAGACCCGCTGGCGATGGAGGTGTTCATGGTAACTCGAGTAACCCAAAGCACTAGTTCCATGTGTTGCTTTGCAAGCTCCCTCTCCTGAAGTACCATTGAGACTGGCTCCATTTCTTACACAGGAGAAGCTTCCATAGTTTACTTTGAAGGTGAGGATTTCATTGATGATATCAGGGATAGCTTGACGGGCTGCATAGAGATAGAGGTCTTGGTCATTAATGCTCCGGCCAGCATGCCAAGCTTGCAGTTCCAGCCAGATCAGTTCATTGGATCGGTTCAGCCAGACAGAAGAGGTGTTTTCCTGTCCTCTTTGCTCCCTGTCCTTTTTCTTTGAGACTGAGGTAAGTTTTAACAAAAGTCGCAGGGTTTCAAAGAATTTTAAGCGGTCTGCTGGGCAATCAGTCCTAGAAGTCTGGCGTGCAGCTCTGGGTATGGGCATGGGCACAGAGACTGGAAGCTTAGCATTGCTACAGCCAAGGCTGAGGTAAGGCTTATTGAGATCAACATCTGGAATTGGTTTTTTCGGCAGAGACCCACCAACTGAGTCTAACATAAAAGAGCACTGCACATTTTTTTTGTGGTCTCGTTCCGTTGTCCTTAGGGTGTCTCGGATCTTTTTTCCTTGCTTATAGCTGTGTTCCTCCACATTCTCAATGTTTTTCCCATTGTCTTTATGCACAGACTGAGTTGGCACACTCATTTTTTCTGTAAGAAAAGAAAAAAAAGAGAATGTGACTGCAGCAACAAGAAAAGGTACCTTTCAATCTGTTAATCTAAGGCTTACTTGCTACACATGGCTCATTCCCCACTTCAGAAGTAGTAATTTCCTTAGAGTCTTTGCTACAGTGCTCCTCACTGTAACACCCACTAATACCAGAAATACTAATAAGCTTATTCGCAAAACAGGTCTGCTCAGTGGACGAATAATATTATTCCCATTCTATATATGGAAAATCATGATAGAGAAAGACCTGTCAAGCCAGCATACTTCTGGGTGTCAAAAATGGGAAGAGCTATTGCTCAACATTTCAGATCATTAAGCACTTCATGTTCAATGCTCCCTGACTTCAACTGCACCTTGAATTCTCAATATTTTGCAAACCACATCCCAGAATCTCTAGCTTGCTTCTAGGAAAACAAGAAACAGATAGAAGATTCTAATTTGTGATATTTGCCTAGCATCACACAAATTTTCATGACAGAATGCTGTTATTATATGATGCACTTCACTGTCATAACTATTAGAGGGCCTTTCATTCTTGTTTCATTCGCTACACCTCTTCCAGCATCCGCAACATAAGCAAGTACAGTCATACAGAAATCTCTTTCTTTCATCACAGAATTCCAAACAATCTCTACTCATGTGAGACAGCAGTTCTCTGGAAAAGAACTGGTGTGGTACCATATCAAATGTATGCACACAAAGGCACTGGATTATGGTTGCAGAGACACCTGAAATGACAGTGGAGAGGTATGTGGTCAAACCAAGTTCCTTTGCTTGTTTCTATTACCAACCCTGTTTTCAGCTGTTAATGACCAGTAAGTAAGTTAGTGTGAACCTGCCACACTGCCTCCTTCCAATCCCTGCATCTATCTAAAAAATGGAATTGAACTCTTGCCATAGTTGTGTAGGACTGGGGCAGGTCACAATGTGTACAATGGCACTTAACTCCAGGAAGAAAAAAAAAAAAGAAATTGTATTCTGAAGGATATGAGGAAGAAAGAAGAATCACAAATTCACCACAGAAACTGTTCCTTACAAATACGGACTTTAATAATGCCTCATATACAACTTTTATTTCAGGTACTCATGCATCTTTCTCTGAATATCTACCAAGTACAACAGCAGATTACATAAACTGTGATTCTAAGAAACCTGCTATGGAATTCAGCATCATTGATTTTACATTTCTCCGCTCAAATACTACTGCCAGATAGTGGTACCTCACTCTCACTGATTACTAACTTGTGAGGTTAACCAGCACCAGACAGAAGACAAGACTAGAAGTTCTGCTGAGTGTATCAGCTTGAATTCCATGGCACAGCTGGCACTGTCACAAGGAGACAACAGCCCAAAAAGCTGGGGCAGACAAGCAGTGGGAAGACACGATCTGCATTGGCAGGAAAAAAGAACGAAGATGAAGGAGGTTGGCAGAGATGAAACAGACACATACACACACATTCTGAGGTAGAAATGGGTCAGCTTTTAACAGCACTTTGATGTTAAAGATTTTGGTGACCTTACAAAATAAATGAAAGCCCTGGCACATTTAAAGATCACATTCTGAGCTTACACTCTAGCTACCACGAGGTCCTCTAAACCCCTTCAGTTTGTATTTTTAACGTGTTATTCTCATTCAATATTGATCTTCAGATGCCCCCATCTCACCAAAACAAACTAAAAGAAATGTAACTTAAAAATGTAATTCCTTACTGGACACCCAAAATGTCCTAATACTTGTATATCCATCATTCTTAAAGCCCAGGCACAATAATCTGCAAATTGTTTCAAAATCCTCTCATTTTATCAAATAAAAAGGCACCAATGGTTTAAATATTCCCGACAATTCTGCAATAAATGAGTATCAGTGTTCTAACTGCATGGATTCCTACTACTAATTTTTACTGCAGTTTTGTACTATAGGCTTAAGTTAATTTCAATAACAAGTTCAGCTGTACTAACAAATTTTGAGTTACAATTACATTTAGTGCTAGATGGGGCAGGTAGGTTTCACAACTAAGCAATGATAAGTTGGTGAGAGGGAGCATGTGGTAGAGTCTGAGACCTTAAACAGCTCATTAAAAAAAATTACAAGAGGAACTTGAGGATCTTGATGGAGATAAGAAAGCAGGGTTGACACAGGTTCCCCTTCAAGTATTAAGTTGCAGAAGTTTCACAATAAAAAGCAGACAGGGCCACTGTTTTTTTACATAATTCAAGAACCTAACACTTCAGTAAGTAAGCAAGCAAGCATCACTGGACTGATGTTCCCTACACTGAGTTGGAAAAAGCAGGCAAGAGATACATGTATGTCTTAGGTGCAACTCTGAAATGCATTTAGCTTAGAAAATGTGAGTCCCACAGGTCTTGGGCTACAGGAGAAACAAATCAGAAACTAATTTAAACAGATTGTTGCGTCACTTTATTTGATTAAATGCAAGTTATAAGAAATTTGGTGTGACGGAAATAAAACAAACATTGGAGATGCAAGTAAGCAAGCCCCTAATTCCCAAAATTCTTTCTGCTGTCTAAATAAAGATACATTAAATCTGTTACATATTAATGTCTGAAAAGCTATTTTAAATTTACTTTTTAAACTGATTTGTTACATCAAACTAAGCCCTGAATTAATTATTTTACTGAAGTAAAACCAATTCAATCTCAATAACAGCATATGCATATATATTCAAGGTCATTCAACAAGTCCACTTTGAAGTTGTTGGTCTTAGGGTGGGTTCCTACCCCTCCCCACAATACAGAACAAATTCCCTAAGACTGTACATATAGGCAAAGTTAAATAAAATGAACTAAGAATTTTCCAGAAACTGTATTTTACACAATAGAACATATCCAATTAATTAAAAACAAAAAAAAAACAAAAAAACAACCAACACATTTTAGAGGTACACTCACAGCAACCAAGGACAGGATATTATTATTCCAGGGGCAAGAACCATTCCTCTTCACAAGTAGAAAAAGACCCTGCTCCAAAACCTCAAAATCTATTAGCATGGATAAAGAACAGCTCCCTGTTTCTTGTAAAGGTATCAATCCTCAACGTTGTGCTCAGCACCAAAGGGTTACTATGAAATATTACACATTATAGTTCTTTAGTATTACAATTTCTCTGTTTAGAAAGTAACCTTTCTTTTCTAAAGCACAGAAGTAAACAAGAAAATAACAGAAAACAAGGAAAGTTATTACACAACTACTGTATACAGAACTAAATAAGGTTAATGTTGCATTAAAAGAGCTTAACTTAGCCAAAAGGCACAATTAAAAGCAAATAAAAGAAACTTAATTCCAATGCCTACATAGCTAACTGACACGCGTTATGAGATTTCTCTTCAATTTAGTTTAAGGAAGAGTCTTTTGGTGAATGCTCTCTTCACAGTGACGTTATTCAGAGGCTGTACGAAATGGAAGGGAAGACGTTGGTATGGGCCCTTCCTTTATTATGAACTTGCACTACACGACTCTATGTAACAGAAGAACAGACTGTATTCCTTTATTCATGCTAAACCATTTACGTTCTTCTCCCCTACTCTTTGCCTTGAAAATATAATCCTTGCAGATAAGTGCACTCTGTGATAATATTTCCTGTTTCCTGTGAAGCAATTTTTTAAATTGCTTCTAAAACATTAACAGGCAGTAGTCAACCTGCCATAACAACTCCGGCAAATAACTTTTTTTAAATTAACATGGCAAATAAACACACAAACAAACAAATACACCAAGCCTCTCCCAAACATAGGCATATTCCATATGAAAATACCAAACATAGAATCTTAAAAAATGGCTTTTTTGCACTTATAACCAGCTCAGTAAAAACACTAAAATTGCACATTATTTTCTGGGAAGGGCAGCTTGAACAGATGTAGATACTGTATGTTTATTAAAACTGTCTTTTCAACAAGCAATTATCTTATTTTTCAGCAGATTCAGAATAAGGAAGAAAAGCTTAAAATTCATAGTCTAAACTAAAAATGTTTTATTTATTATTAGATATTGTTATTTAGTAACATTACAAAAAAGCATATATCAAGTATCTTTTGGTTCTTCCCCAGTTTTCACTTTATGACTAAATCATCAACAGAAGTAAACAGTGGTAACTACAATTTAATTGCTTCAGTGACACCAAGAGTAAAGTGAACACTTTATTTTTCCATAAAACAGACTGTAAAGTGCTTCAGAACATGAAATTGGGGCAGGGAAACAACTACACCATTACTAGAGATCATAGAATTGCAGAAGAAAATTGATTGGAAAATACCTCTGAAGGTAATCTTTTTCCAACCTCCCGCTCAAAGCAGGGTTTATTTCAAATATATAGCCTGCTCATCATCTTACCCAGCTGTGTTTTGGAAATCTCCAAAGATGGAGATTCAACAACCTCTTTGACAAACTGTTTAGTGTTTGACCACTCACATGGTAAAATTTTTCTTCTAACACCCAAAAGAGTTTTCCCTTGCTGCAATTTAGGACAGCTGCCTCCTGTCTTTTCACTGCACCTCAGTATTTGGCTCCACCTTCTGTGTATCTCCTCCATCAGTTAATGAAGGGCTACAACCATGACTTTACGGTCATTTCAGGAAAAAAAAAGCGCAAAACACTACACCTACCTTTCAAAGTGGAGCGGCTAGTAGGTCTCCCAACGTTGTTTTTCTGATGCTTTGTTGACATGCGCTTCATCTGGCGGGGTGTACTAGGAGGAGAAGTTCCATAGAAGGTGTCAGTACTTGCTTCATCTGATAATTCCTCAGGGTCAGATTCAGAGATCTTGCAAGTAGCATCTTCTACTTTACCCTCTTTCCTGAGAGAACAAATTAAACCATGATGTTAAAGAACTTTTTAACTGCAGTATCTGTTAGAAAGCTAATCCATTGATAAAACCCTGCCATAGCCAACCTTTTATATTTTCCTGCCACAGTCATGTATATTTATCCCAAGTTTTTTCACACCCATAAGGGCAGCTCTCCAATCAAGCAAAGTATAAGCAACTTACAACAAAGAGGATGTAATAGCCAGTGTCACCAGGAGAACACAGCGTAAACATACATGTAATATATTTGTTTCTGAAAAAACTTGTGGCGAGCCTAAACTAAGAGGTACATGAAACAAACAAAAGTTCAAAAATACAAACACAATACAAGACAGTCAATCTAAACAGCAGCAGAGACAGCAGTCTTCCTTTCCATCCTCCATCCCCTAACTTGTGCATACCAGGAAGGAAAATTCTAAGTTCACTGAAAAGGCTCTCCACCTTTCGCATAACTTTTATCTAGCATAGGAGACCTGAATGTATTTTATATATTATCCACTGATTTTAATATTAAGTAGGTTTAAACTCAGAATGGGGTTTTTTGGTAGAAACAAACAAATAAACAAAAAGAGTCTCCGTAGTAACTTTTCAATTAAGCTCAGTTACTTTGGCACTTTGGAAAAAATACTGATAATACTTAAAAAGAAGTCAGAGCTCATGCAACCACAAAATTAAGACAATGTATTATGTTCTTCAAACCCCAAATCTAAATGGCCAGCTTAACCACTGGATGCTGTATCACTGAATTCAACAGCAAGCATGTATCTTTGCAGGATTAGTACCTGTTTCAGAACAGAGTCCAGCACAATAGCTTTCAAACCCCAAGTAGGACCTTTCATTGCTACTACATCTAGCAGTATTGGCAAGCATTGCAGAGTGGTGTTACATACAATATTACAAAACATTCCATTATTTTAAAAGTGATGACTTGTCCTTGTAATTTTCAAAAACTCTAAACTATTTTGATTTAAATTGTTCAAAGATAAAATATAGAGTAACCTTTTCCTTTAACTTCTGTGATGTTTTGGTTTTATTTCGTTTGAAAGGCCTGTACAACAAACAGGCAAACCCACCCAAAAAAACAGAACAACAACTGCATGGTATCACACAGTTAACCACAGCAATGGCACAATGCCATTGCAGAACAAGACAATCAAAGTCCGGACTGCTATGATTTTGGTCTCCCCATCTCCCCAGCCAAAACCTCCTAGAGCTTTTCCTTTGAGTCAGTTCTGGCACTCATACAATCGCCCATTAAGCCAATGCCAAGAGCTGATCTATTTGTAAACTCACATGGCAAAAAAAAAAAACAAACATCAGTTTTCACATGTAAACTCTTGGCAAGCTCAAAGACAACTTCCAGTGCCACCTTCCTCTCATAAAAGGAGGTCACCTGTAAAACAACCACAATGGGGGGCATGTGTGCACTCTGATACTAGGACTTGCTTTAAAAATAAAATATGACACAATAAATGATAATCATGTCAGATGCCTTTCCCTTCTGCCTGGACACTTGCTCTGTCCCACCAAATAAGATTATTTCAGTAGAGTGGCAGTTGGGCACAATACCACTAATAGCTGGATCTCCTCTGCATGATGAGGTGACCCACAACAATGAAATTCCTCTCAAACTGGCAACAGCTGAACTTCAGTACATTTTATGCTGCTCATTGACATACCAGGAAATTTCAAATTCATACATGAAACAAACTATTTTAAGACAATCTGCAAACTGTGTCATTACCCCACCAATAACATACCATTTGAATTCTTCACAATGTTTAAAAAGCCCCACAAAATAATGAAATGCCCTGGTCAGTTCAGGCTTCAGGTGTAAGTACGTGGCAGTCAGAAACGGTTTTCATTTCTCTCACTATCCTTTTATACCCATCTGATGCTTATCTACCCCTGGTAAATATACAGAAGGGAGGAAAGGGGAAGGAAGAGAAGAGTCCAAGACCAAAATAAGTCCCTAACTGATTTAATTCCAGGAATAGTCTGCAGCACTGTGACACCAAGACCTCTGCCTTCTCCTAGAACATGGAACCCATTGCGCCCGCACGGTCCTCTCACCCTCAGGACTGCCCACCAGTGCCATATATGCAGCTGTCTTGCTTTAACATACATCTAGGAGAAGAAAATGCACCACTCTAGCTTGGAAAAGGAAAAAAATGCAATTTGCCTCCACACTTTCACATATTTTATTTCTGAAGCAGGCATCCAAATAACACCATCTTGACTCTGGTAAAAGACATGGAGGCAAAGAAACATTCGACCTAAATCAGAGAGTGCAGGACAAGCTTCTGTACCTGAAAATTTCAATTTCATTTCGATCACAAATGACATTTTACTTGCTACTATTTTTGAGGCAGACAAGTAATATTACTCATACTCTGGTGGAGTGGGCCTGAGTGCCTGCAGAAAGAAATATGCAGAATATTGCCAGCCAGCAGAATAGACGTAAAGCTAACAAAAATAAAAAACAGATACCGTACCTTTTCTTTGCCCTTAACTATAAAGAAAATAAATACCTTAACATGCAGAACAGTTATGTTCTCTGCAAAGCCAAGGAAACATTTAGCATGTAAAATTTCTCACATCACAGCTTTGAGAAGGCAGCAAGTAAGTTCATCCACTATTACAGATAAACTTTTGAGGTTACCTAAGAAAAGCAACCCCGGTGTTACCATAGCACCACCTGTAGTCTAAGGAGAGCCCTACAGTGAATTTAGTCATCATGACAACCACACAGCATCAGCAACACTTTTAGCATAGTTTCCTTGCCTTGGGAAATCATGCTGCTTGCATGTCTTCTAACAATCTCATTTAGTTAACCACTACTGGCCAAACATAACAAAGAAGTCTTAATTTTTTCCTACAGATCTTGTGAAAACAGGTGGATAAATAACAGAAGAGGGTCTTGTAAATGCTGGTCTGGGAAGCAGAACACAAGTCTGCAGCTTTTTAGACATCAGAAAAAATTTATTCTTGCTAACTCTTGCAAACAGCCCTACTGCAGAAAAAACTCCAGGCAGAGCACACCCTTCAGATTTTGCCAAAGACAAATCAACCACAAGAGACTAAGCCACATGAAACAAGAAGTCATTAGTTCCAGTGTTTATGGAACTATTTATTTTTTCAGTGATCTCACTGGCCTGGCAAGGCACAGGGTGGGGTACTGATGCTCTTGCGGGGCCTGGCAGAGCAAATCCTGCAGCACTTACATTAGGTCTGGGTTCCAAAGATGTTTTAAATTAGGACAAGTTACCTCACTATAAAAGACGAGTGAAAACACTGTTTTCCTTTTGTTTTTCAGGGAGTAACCTCTTCTAAAAGTGTAATCATCAAACTTCTTCACCAGGTTGACTGAACTCATCTTTAAAGACCATAAGCTGATTCTTTCCTCAACAGTCACTACCTTGTTTGTTACTTGCTACATCTGATGAGAGGGCAGGAAGTCCAAAAGTCTTCAAAACACCCTCCAATCTCTCACCTGAGTAACACACATACCTACACAGTGAGATCCAGTATGACTGAGTTAAAATTCAGATTTACTCTTTTTTCTGGATAATTCAGTAAGCTGTTCTTTAATTTGTTAAAAACCATAAGCAGATTTAGCACAAAACATGCAGCACTAGAATTCACATCCCAAAACAGCAATCATGCTCTGCAGAACCACTCTTGTTAGCAGCTGACCAGACGGTCTAACTGGAGCTAGCTGATCTGCTCAGAGGGAGGAAGGCACAGGTTGCAACTCAAGTTTAAAAATTCAGCATGCCCCATTTACGGTTTGTGTGCAACAACTGTATCTCAACTCAGAGCTCAAACCAATGCCAGTGAACACAAAAGACTCAGTTTCACCAGTGAAGGCCTTATTGTACAAGGCATTAGCTATATAGTGTCTCAACTAAAGCGACTAAAAAGGGAAAAAAGGAAGACGTGAGGAACTACAGGCCAGTCAGTCTCATCTCTGTGCCTGGCACGATCATGGAGCAGATCCTCCTGGAAACTATGCTAGAGCACAGGGATAATAAGGAGGTGATTGGTGACAGCCAACATGGCTTCACTAAAGGCAAATCATGCTTGATAAATCTGGTGGCCTTCCATGACAGGGTTACAGTGTTGGTAGGTAAGGGAAAAGCAACAGACACCATCTACCTGTACTTCTGCAAGGCACTGGACACTGTCCCACACAACATACTTGTCTCTAAACTGGAGAGACATGAATTTGACAGATGGATCACTCAGTGGATAAGGAATTAGCTGGATGGTCACACTCAAAGAGTTGTGGTCAACAGCTTGATATCCAAGTGGAGAACAGTGACAAGTGGCATTCCTCAGGGGTCAATAGTGAGACTGACACTGTTTATCATCTTAGCAACACGGACAGTGGGATCAAGTGCGACCTCAGCAACACCGAGCTGTGTGGTGCGGTTAGCATACTGGAGGGAAGGGATACCATCCACAAGCACCTTGCCAGGCTTGAGAGGTGGGGGCCTGTGTGCACCTCATGAAGTTTAACAAGGCCAAGTGCGAGGTCCTGCACCTAAGCCAGGGCAATCCCAAGCACAAACACAGGCTAGGCAATGAGTGGATTGAGAGCAGCCCTGTGGAGGACTTGGGGGTGTTGGTGGATGAAAAACTGAATATAAGCCAGCAACGTGCACTTGCAGCACAGAAATCAAATCACATCCTGGGCTGCATCAAAAGAAGCGTGGTGAACAGGTGAAGGGAGGTGTTCCTCCCCCTCCATCCTGCTCTCCTGAGAGCCCACCTGGAGTACTGCATTTTGCATAAGCATAAGGACATGGACCTGCTCCAGTGGGTCCAGAGGAGGGGAACAAAGTTGATCAGGGGGCTGGAGCACCTGCCCTATGAAGACACACTGAGAGAGTTGGGGTTGTTCAGCCTGGAGAAGAGAAGTCTCTGAGGAGACCTTGTAGCCACCTTCCAGTACCTAAAGGGAGCCTACAGAAAAGATGGAGGGAGTGTTTATCAGGGAGTATAGTGATAGGACAAGGAGTAATGATTTTAAACTGAAAGAGGGTAGATTTAGATTAGATAGAAAGAAGAAGTTCTTCACTGTGAGGGTGATGAGACCCTGGAACAGGTTGCCCAGAGAAGCTGTTGATGCCCCCTCCCTGGAAGTGTTCAAGGCCAGGTTGGATGGGGCTTTGAGCAACCTGGTCTAGTGGAAAATGTGCCAGCCCATGGCAGGGGAGTTGGAACTAGATGATCTTTAAGGTCCTTTTCAACTCAAACCATTCTATGGTATTACATGATATTCAAACAACATCAGCTTAGCCATGCTGGTATCCATTTTTTTCATCCAGATGACACCAGATGATGATCATATATCATAGAATCATAGAATATTTCAGGCTGGAAGGGACCTCTAGAGGTCATCTAGTCCAACCTCCCTATACAACTAGGGACATCTACCTAGGTCAGGTTACTCAGAGCCTCATCGAGCCTGACCCTGAATGACTCCAGGGATGGGGCCTCCACCACCTCTCTGGGCAGCCTGTTCCAGTGCTCTATGACCCTCATGTTAAAGAACTTTTTTCTAATATCCAACCTAAATCTATCTTTTCCTAGCTTGTCCTATCACTACAAACCCTTGTGAATAGACCTTCCCCTGCCTTCCTGTAGGCCCCCTTCAGGTACTGGAAGATCAGTATAAGGTCCCCCCGGAGCCTTCTCTTCTCCAGGCTGAACAGCCCCAACTCTCTCAGCCTGTCTTCATATGAGAGATGCTTCATTCCCCGATCATTTTGATGGCTCTTCTCTGGACACCCTCCAATACTTAAGGTAATATATGATCATACATATATGTATGATCATCAGCAGGAACACCCTGGTATCAAAAGCAGTTACAATTTTAACAGATTCTCAACTTAGCATTTGTAATGTTTATGTGCTATTTACTTTTACGAACTAACCAAAGGTTAATTAAATCTGCAAACCTATAAAACACACTGCTGGCAAACCCAGATCAGATAATAGTATTGGTTATTACACAGAATTGTTGGTTCCTAAATATTGTTGCAACCAGTGTTGGGAAACATTAATCAAAGCTATTTCTTGTTACCAAGAACTGCAGGTTTTCTCCCCCACGGCCAGTGAAAACTATCCTAATCTGAATGAGGCATATACTCAAAAAGTGTGACAACTGAAGTTACTATTTGCCAAGGACAGTTTAAACTCAATTCTTATAAGGAAAACTGAAGTCCAGTTTTCACATCAGGCTACTTACAGGCTGGTCCTGGCCTCATTTTTTGATGAGCAAATAGCTTCTCATCAATTTTCTTCTAGGAATATAGAAGAGACTGTAGCCAGGATGCATATATCAGGAATACTGGGAAAGCTGCAAGAGCAGTATGGTAAAAAAAACAACAAAAACCCAAACAAACCATCTTGACAGCTCTGAAGCACAACAAAAAATAAATAACCAAGAAGGTTTCCAGCAAGTGACTACTGTGTGTTACACCAGGGTGCACTTCAGCCAGAACCTGAAGAGATAGAATACACAATTTCCTCAATATGCACATATAGATAACAACAGGATTTTCTTTTTTTTTTTACCAAGTCAAAATGTCGGCAGTGTATTTACAATGCCAGCTTTATCAGGAAAACTGAGATATGTCTTCTAGATTTTCAAAGGCCTGACAACAATAATAGGAGGGGGGAAAATCTGAGGTATGAAATTTGAAGCAGCAAGACAGGGAGCAAAAAGTCTGGTAATTGTTGCTGTTGATAGAGGTCATGAGCCATTGGCAAAATACAGTATTTTATCACTAAAAACAAATGAACACATGAAAAGACCACGGAAGATCACACAGGGACATGTTAAAATTAAGTAGGCTGAAGTCACTTGGAAGAGTATGATTTTTAACCAGTATAAACTTTCTGCACTTTACTGAAGTGTTATTCAAACTTTCAAGTTTTGTAACAACTGATAATAAAAGGTCATGCTAAAAACTGTGACGACTATATGGGGGAAACATTTTTTTAACCTTCCCATTACATCAGCTACCCCCAATCCTCAAAAGCAGGAGTTTGAATGTATCAGGCACTTACATCATTAACTCAGGTTCAGCCCCTGCTTATCATCCCACACGCAGCTTAAAAGTTTGCTGGGAATCAGAGCAGTAGAGGTCAAGTGACTGGACTACCAGCACATAGCAATAAATCTGAGTGAGGCAATCACAACGCCATAGCCAGGATAATCACCCACCAGTACAGTTAAGAAGCTGCACACTCCACAGGTTGCTGCCGCAAACAGCTTCCTGCAGTTTTGAAGACATTACACCATTCACACATCAGAAAAGCTCTTTCTCAACACCTCCAATGGCACCCTGCCATTTCTGTACAGAGCTGCAAGATTTGTACGAGGTCCACCATCAAATTATTATGTACTTGTTCTTGACACTCAGTGCTTTTGTTTTAAATGCAACATGTCTATTTTTCAAATATATGCTCCTTAAAAGGGATCCAGCCTAATAATTGAAGTATGTAGGAAGATAAAAGCTTCATTAGCCTGCTGTTAGTAATGTCCATTGTCAATTAGCTACGGTAGCAGAAAACACAGGCACCACACACTGCCAATCAAATCTTTTTAAAGCTAAGGTAGCTCTCCCTAAATGTAGTTGCAACCCTCCTGTTTCAATATTCTGATATGAACATAATTGCAAATTGTCATCATCCCACAGCTGCTGATAATGCAAAGAGCAAACAGGATTTTCAGGCGACCATCTCTGCATCTGTTAAAACAAAACAGTGTCCAGTTAGAGCGGCTAACCACCACACAGCACAACTCTGGACTCAGCAGCTCTAACTTCTGTGGGGCGGTACTGGGTTTTGTTTCATCTGTATCTCACAAGAGAACATGATATCACTCCTGGACCAACAACAGTGCAAGGAAGGAACTTCATTAATCAACCCGCAGCACTTTGGGAAAGTAAGACTGAGGATTAGACAACCTAATCAGAAAAACAAGATGAACTGAAGTTCTGCTAAAGTACAGGACTGCTATCTGGCGTAAACTCCTAGTGCCAGCATTATGAAAGCATCACACACTCCTATTTCTTTAATCACCTTTTAAAATTCCGTGTTCTAAGGGAAAGCTATAAGCTTGGTTCTGAAAAGTTCCTGAACTGAATGCAGAAAGGGCAGAATTTTGCACAATCTTCTCTTAAAGATTTGCTACACTTGTGAATATTAAAAGTAAGTGGTTGCAGTTATTGCAGTCCGTGCAGTTATTATAAATAGTTGTAATGGCAGCAAAAAAAAAAACAACCCACACCTTAAAGGAAGGACTGTAAGTGCAATCCTGAGGAAGCTTTCAGTAAAAAGCAACAATAAAAAAGCTGCAAGATTTTTTTATTTTATTTTTTAGTACAGACCAGCAGGAATTTGCTCACAGTTTGTACAAATAAAACTGTATTTTTTGCTAAATACATCCTGTGTAAACCTGGCATAGTGCTTACGGGGGGAAAAAAATAGCCTGGTTAGCAAGATACAAAAATTCTGTGAGTAGTGCAGACATTTGAATGGCGTACATGTCATGTATTCCTATTATGACTATACCTTCAGAGACAGTAAAAAAAAAAGCTTAAAAAATTGTTCACATTAAAATCTAGTACTGACATACAGTAATGGAGATACTTGACCTTGTACTCACATCTGAATCTTGTATGCCTGAGCTCAGCATTTCTGAGCAATTCCATGTCACCAATAACTTCTGATTGCTGCCAACATATTAATAGGACTTACTGATACAGACTTGGTAATATACTTGTTAAGATCTTTAACAGTATAACTAAATTCTACTTGAAACTAAGGACATGTATGGCTTTTTTACTTTGTTATCCTTAAGATAATATGGGTTAGCTACAGGAAAGCACGATGTTTTGGGTTGGTTGTTTGGGTTTTTTCTAATAAGAATCACTACCAAAAAGTTAAATTACAGATACAGTCCTTCTTAAAATTCTAGTGTAAAAATGTTATAAGAACAGAAAAGTCTTCACGCAAATGCAATTAGACTTGTAAAAAGCACTGCATTTCTATTAAAGTCGGGATCAGCTTCCTCCTGAGAAAAAAAAAATTATTACTTTTGGAAAATAGTATTGCTTGGCAAATGAATACCCATGATTTTTGGGAAGGAATTGGAAGGAGTATCTATTACCTGCTGCCTTGCCAAATTATAGAGAGAACAAGAGCACACAGACCCATGCCATATCCTACTAGTAGAGCAAAAAGCACCAGAAGCAGCTTAGAGCTGGAGGGGAGAGCAGTAACAAGAGCTTTGGTGTTCCAAGTTCCCAGCTCACAAGGATCTTTTAGACACTACTTTAATCTAGAAAAGAACCATCTGGATAACTTAACTTGACAATAAAGCCTGGCAGAAAAACACCTAATAGGAATCTCACACTTGAAAAGGAGAACTTCAGAGTACCACCTCTTCTGGCATGAAGGCTGTGTGTAAAAAAGCAGGGAGGAAGCATAAAATAAAAACATTGTTCCCTACACCACTTGTTGCCCTTGCAACTCTTCCTTCAGTTAGTATGTAAAAACCAACACTGCTAACACCTTTCATTTTTCAGGACCTGTTTTTTAAGCACACTTCTGTAACTCAACTTGTGTATCCCTGTGATCAACCTCACATCTGTACTATTCTTCTCTTCTACAGTAGGTAGCTAATCCTGTCTAATTAAATGCATCCATTTCCCATCTCTTCTGAGAGCTAAGCATCGATTTCGCTAACCCTAAAAGCAAATATCATGTAAGACACACCAATGACAGGGCTAAAATGAACGAAAAAAACCAAACTTGAAACTTATCTGAAAATTAGAAGAAAGTTTGAAGGAGATAGAGATGCTACAGATAATGCCTTGAAGTAAACTAAGAAAACAAAAATATGTTTTGTCATGTTGTCATCTTAAAATAACATCCTCAGGCAGAAATCTAGGGCTTTTCTGTATTCACTAAACATTTCAAAGTAAGGTTTTAAAGAAGAAATAGTACCAGCATAACAACTTTAGTTTTAAGAAATATTCTACAAAAAAAAAAACTGTACATAGATGAATTCCACCCAGAGGAAGGCAGGATATTAGACTGGTTGTCTCTACAGTCGGAATGAACAACCAGCATCCTGGGGAAAAAAAAGTGGCTCTTGTGCAAGGGCTGGGAGAATTATAACAGAGATAGTAATTTTACCACTTATTGCTGACACTAACTGAAATAAAGAACTTGCATCTTTCAGCAAGTAAGTCTGCAAATGAAAACTTGGATTCTGTAAAGTTTGCATTAGAACCCCTTACAGCAGAGAAGCTTGTAAGACCACAAAACCCATAAAATAATATTTAAAAACTTTTAAAATCAAATATGAAATGTGAGCAAGCTTATTCATGCAATTTTCTATAGGTATGAAGTAAAGAGCCTCAGAAATTACCAAGACTACAGTCACAGCAAGATGACACAAAAAAGGGAACCTGTTCCAGTGCACCTTGTCTTCCAGGTTGCACATCCCTGCCCCCTCTGCAGAGAAGCCAACAAACACGTGAACCAAGTCACGTGACCGGTGAGGATAAAACACTTATTTTTTGGTGCAACAGTTACCCACTGGATCAATTAATTGAAGCGAAAACCCTGGAGACACATGACTGCTAGATGCAGAAAGAATGCAGCGGAGGAGCTTGGCTTCCTCTTGGGGAGAGACCAGGGAGAAGAAAGCAACCTGCTGTTCCCACACAATGGAGTGTAATGCGAAATAGTGCTCTCAGTCACTCTTTCCTGGCTGCAGCTGAAGCAATTTATAAGCTGATTGTACTTTCTGCTTTCCACTGACACTTTGTCAGAAGTCCCCAGGCCCCAAGATACACAGATATAACTGAAAGCACCAACCTTGGTTCTTCACCACTGCTGCTGCTGCTGAAACAATCCAGCTCACCTGGAACGTCTTTGTTAGGAGGATTTTTCAAGCTTCAACCACTTTACTTTTGATTAGGCAGCCAGATGTACTTAATGTTATGCTAGCAAGTTTCATATGGCAGATATTGCTAGTTTGGGGTGGGGAGCAGGGGGCACGGCAGAAGAAGGATGTTAAGAGATGAGAATAGTAATTTCTAGTCTGGGTCAGCCGCAAAACTAATGCAATTTTTTACTTACAGCAATGATACAAGTAAAATACTTGCACAGGAAGATGCTTAAAGTAATATCTGTATCTGTCACTACCAAGACCTGATTTAATTACACCGTTTGAGTAGCTTATTCACAAGTTAACCTGAACAAGGGCTCATCAAAATAGAAATAATTACAGAAACACTAAAACTTCATTACTAAATAGTCAGAATGCAATAGTTGCCCTGTAATGGCCATGCTTTGCTCACTATTTACACCTTGTTTATCTTCGAAGACTAACCTATAGCATGGCTGCATCAATGCTAATAGCCATGAAGCCCTGACCTATATCATGCCACCTGCTTGCAAACTATGGGTTTACACTGCAACAGCCCTGCTAAGAATAAATCCCAGATCAGCAAAGATCTGAGAGAAGTACAAAGCAAGTATTTCTGCTCCAAGATCAACACTGGTTTGTAGTAAGGCTTCACTGTGATAGAACTACTATTTCTGCATCAATCTACAAGGAAAAAGAGACATTATTGGGGAAAAGACTAATAGGAGAGCTTAGAGCTAAACAGTTAATCTTTAGTTGATTCCCAATGCCATCTTTTCCCCCTTGGTAAGTGTCAGTTAAGGTGTTTAATTAGAACAGAAGGACCCAGCACATGTGAACACACTTCATTTCTACAGTAGACCTCAAGCACACGCCTGATTGCAGCCAGTTCACCCCATTACAAATTCCTTAAAGCACTACTGTACTGACCAGCAACATTTATTTTAAAAGAAACTCAAACAAAAGCTTCTGTTTCTCAAGACCTGGAAATTGGTATCACAGATAGTTCTGTAAATTACTAATACTTTTGACACTTTTCCCAAAATTTCCCTATATTCTTAGGCAGAATCTTCTAAGTGTTTGATTATTATACTTCACACAGAAAGAGTAGTCACAGAAAAATGTTACAAAGGCTACTGAAACAGCCAAGAGGCATTGAACCACCTTTTGACCGACCATAAAGACATGGGAAATTTCCAAAAGACAGAAATTGTCAAACAATGAGTTAAAAATAAACTAAGCAAAATGAAAATTAGTATTCATCGTATCTTTTTTATTGCAAGCAAAGATAAGAGGTATTGAGACCTATTTAAATGATCTAAGGAAGTAATTTTTCTTTTACAAGTTACACCAACTAGAAATAAGTGTATAAAATAGAGCTCTTATAACAATTTTGGCAGTTTTTCATGTTCTCATCTCAGAAAAAATACTTATTCCTTTTAACTAGTAAATCTGGAAACAGAGAAAGGCTAACTAATTTTTCTATCTTGCACTATTATAAATTGTCATGCAAATTTGGATTACAACATAACAGTATTTATAGAATATGTATGTACATTCATCTCTGAGCTTTTTTTCCCCATTCCCAAACAGGTTTTTTTTATTAAAACTATGCCTTACGTTATTTTCAGAAGAAAGAATGTGTAAAAAGTGTGGAAAAGTGGATGGGTTTGTCAAGTTTCTACATCCATATTTAAGCCTAGCAGGTGAAGCTGCAAATGGATCAAAGGTTAGAACCGTAGAAACAGGAGCTTCACCCTGCCCAGCTAGTATCCAGCTCTCTTCAATGCCTCAGGACAACTAATGTCAAAGTATTAATTGCTTTCAGTCACCATGCTTCATCTTTAGTGCTACTTTTTCAACCTCAACTACACCCTCACTCATCTTTGAGAAAAAATATTCTTTTAAACTGAAATTTCCAAGAACAGCACTTCATCTTTTTTTTTTTTTAAGTGAGAAGCACTGAAATATGTTTTCATCGCTGAAGTGAAAATGGTTGAGCATTACATAGCATAGTATAAATCCAAAGGATAAGTACTCCAGTTAAGTTCTTGGCACCTGCACAAATCAAATCCCAAGGTCTCAAGCTACTCAAGCTACATACCCCCAAAACACAGCATATTTGATTAAGAAATACTTATGAAAAATCTATACTAACAAATCTGGATGGATTTTCCAGAAAATTTAAGCCACATCAGAAAAAAGTTACATATTTCTAGGAAAAGAGATACTATGAAAGAAAGCATTAGGCTGCTAGGCTCAACTACAAATATATCATATATAACAGTGATAAATTGGGAAAGACGCAGACCTAGGAAAAAACAGGTCGAGATCTGTATCAGCCATTCTTCTCCCACTCTACCCTGCACAAACTTTACTGTTCTGGTAGAAAATTCCATTCCTAGATAAGAAAAAGCTGCCAACTGGTTTTGATCCCAAAGTTTCAGTTCCATGTTTTAGAAGAAGTAAAAGTCTACAAGAACCCTGAAGGTGAACCATTATAAGCTAAGCTTGTTTTTAGCAAAAGCTGGTGCCCAAGCACTGGATGCTGGACTATTAGTTCGCAGCCTCTGGAAAACCCAAGCAATGCAATGGAGCTGCAGTACTCTGCACTATTTGGAGCATCCCAAATGCTCAATGGACATAGCCACAGAGAGTTCTTCAGCACAGCCGAGAATTAACAGAGGCACCTGTAACCATAGCCTTGTTATCACTTACTGGATGAGTGTTTCACGGTTAAAATGGTAAAAACCTTTACAAATACTGCTCTCAGAGAAACCATCAGCAAGTAAACCAGCAGCACACGTAAGCCGAGGGCAGAACAAATCATTCATGTATATCACATTAGAAAGTAACAACATGACATTGAATACCATTACATGTTAGCAGGCCACAGAAGGAACAGGATTAATTTCATCCTTCTACCCCATGACAGCAGGAGACATTCATCAGGACAATAAAGTTATACCCCATCTTTTCTGGATCCAGAGTAAACCTGATCAAGGTTCCTGTGAAGCAGATGCAATTTTACATTCAGGGTTCTTGGACTGGACATGAGCGATCATTTGACAACTCAGTAACACTCGAACTTAGGTGTTAAGAGCGAATGTTCTGGCTTGGCTTTATGTTTGCAGTTGGCCAAGGATGAGTAGGAGACAAATATCCGCTTTTAAAAATGAGTAAGCTTCTATGTTATTTTTAAAAATTAAAAAAAGTTATTTAGTTAATAAATTACAGGCTAAACATAGCAACAATACAGTTAACACTTGAGAGCAGAAGAAAACTTAAAGAAAATAATAACCCTGCAAACATAGATGGCATATACAACAGCAAATCCAACCACCCAGCTGAAGAAATAAGAGCAGAGATACCTGTATCTCCCTGTGCTGACAGAGGTTCACATACTACTTGACTAGCAGTAAGTAGTATGAAAAATTGCCTTCTAAATCTCAGATGCATTTTAAAAGAATGGTTTGTATATAATTTGGCTGTGATGGGTTGTCATGGAAGCCAAATCTTTATAAGCCTCTAAAAATCTCTAAAAGAAAAATTACTGCCTATGTCTTATCCTTGCCTTTAAATTCAGTAAATCTGTTTTTCATCACAGCAGTTTGCATTCCACAAGGGCCAATATCACCAGCTTACATAATAGTAAAACCAACCTTGACACAGACAGCACTAATTAACAGACATAAAAACAGCTCAAGCTGCCACACAACGCAGACTAATCCTTGCTGCTACAAATGCCAAAGACATCTCAACTAGCACTTCATGTGTGTTTGTGCGTAGGTGGAGCAATCAGTCATTCATCCCAACCTTGCATATGTAAACATGCAAATGCAATACATGAAGAACAGAGATTACATCTTCTCCCATTTAAATGCGTTTTTTAAAAAGGATAGTAAAACTCTATATACTTAAATAATTTTTCCCGCAGAAGCTATGAACCTAAGTTAATAATTTTAAACTCTCTCACTGCTGATACACTATCAGTCATACAGATAGTTTGGCAAACAGAAAAAGAGGTTGAGCACAATTCATGACATGACCTCAGGCTTCCCCCAAACAACAGATGCTGCAGACTGACAGCCCAATTCATTGTCATCACAGAGCCAACAAATCTGATAGACAGACCTCTGAAAAATTCCCCAGCATGGAGGAAGCCTCCATGTTATTCACAGTTCCGCCCCACGTTATTCACAGCCTTGCTGCTTCCTTCAGCCCTTGCACTGGGTGTATGCCAGGAGAAAAGAAGGCTACAAGCAATCAAGGCACAAGTTTGAACAGCCCTATGGCTCTCCATGCCTTTACAATGCCACCAGAATTGGCATCCCAACAAAGGAAATGCTTAAGGCCTAATTTTTCTCTATAGCGGATTTGCTGCCAGAAAATTCTTGGGAAAACCTAAAATTGGGCTCAGAAAATCCAAAGCCTTACAGGCCATAACCAAAAAGCACCAAACATGTACCTGCTTTAATTAGCATTCTAAATTTCTTAAGTGGAAACACCTTATCTTGAAAACTGTGTTTCCTTTGTTACAAAGATTGGTACTTAAATGTGAATTCCCCCAAAAACTTTTTAGTGTATCTTTTCATTTATCCATAACCACTCCAGGCTGTCCAATGTCCAAGTGCAATCCTACCTCAAAATGAACATCTGCTTACAGTTTCCATGAGTATTTTCCAGTTTAGAGCTGCCTCCCCTCTCTACCCACCTCAAAGTGTACTTCTCAAGAAAGAAAGGAAGACCTGGGAAAAACAGTTTGCTTTTGGAAAGGGATTCTCAAATGCTCTGGACAAAAGACTGTCAAAAATTATCCTTAACATATTGTATGCTTATTAAGAAAGTGTACCACTGCATTTATATTCTGACAAGACACAGAATCCCTACACAAAGGCAGATTTCTAATGCATAAGGTAGTCTTACAGCAATAAATCAATAAAATTTCTTTTTTAAGCAAATGCAGGTGTATTGCTAACGAGAACGACTGAGTGTACTTCTACAATAGAATTCAATTTAACTTAAAGAGAATGCATTATATCAAGGCACTTGAACACTAGCCAGAAGAACTCTTTATCACAAGAACACATTCATACTCTAAACAGGATTAAAAGCTATCTGCCACCGAATGGATTTCAAATTCCCAAGCCTGCACACAGTCCCACAGATTTCAACAAGATCCTAACTTCGCAGCTGCAAGACTGAAGACCTAGTAACTTCAAAAATTAAATCAACTTTACTGATATTGAAAAAGCTTCAGATCCTTTACTCTTTCCTTACGAAGAAAAAGCAAGTACTACATAAAGCCAGTGAGGCAGTGCTGTTCTACAGCAGATGTGAAGTTGATATGCAAAGAGCACACAAAAGCGAATCATAGTGGAGTACATGCATTACCCTACAGAAATTAAGGCTACCTAATTGTTTTGAGACATCTCCTTCCCACCCACCAGCTCACTCTGAAATAACTAATTCAATTTTCATTTGCTGGGTAAAGTTGCCACCACACTATCCACACCCACATCCGACTCATAAACTGTCTTTTAATGAGCAGAATCCAGCAGAGGTCAGAAATGGCCCTAGACAGGAAATGCCTGGGTGTTTTTCATTCAGCCCCTGCAGATTACTGTTCTACATGAAGACAGCCCAGGTCCAGGGTCATGCTGTTGCACAAACTTAATTTTAAATCATTTTCTGCTTAACCTGCACTATTGCTCTTTGAAGATACTGTAAAAAGAGGAACTTGGAAGCTTAAGAATTCAGTTGCCCTACTGGTGTTTGCATTTCATAATATTTCTTATTTGTTAAGTCTAATTAACTGCTATATACCTTCTGGTTTTGGCAATCTAGTGACGTAAGAAAAACAAATCATTAAAATACATTAATGAAAACTCAAACCAGGCATTGTTCAACACCACAGCCTTGGTTCAAGCTGCAGTGCATCACCACTTCCCTTTTATTATATCAGTACACAACAGTAGCTTGCAATATCCAAGAACGACCTCAGGAACGCGACAGCACAAAGCTTCTTTTGCACAGTGCACCTGGAACACAATTCGCCCGACTACTGCCTTACAGTACTAATTGATCACACAAGCATTTAAAAAAAAAAATAAAAAAGTATCCTGAATGCCTCCTAGTGAGAAGTGAAGCGCACCAACAGGATGTTATCTTAAAATGAGAAATAATTGCCAGGGAATTAATAACTTGGACTTATGCAACACTTCTGCAGCCAGTTGGAAACACTAAACCATGAAGCAATTTGCATCCCCATCTCTCAGCAGGGCACAGATGGAGACTTGCAAAAAGCCAATCTGCAGGTCAGCACATTCAGGAGGTAACAGCAGTTGCAAAAAGCTTGAGGCACCACAGCGCTAGCCCTCTTTGTGGAAGATTTTTCTTTTTTTTTAAACTGGACCTCCTCGCAAATACCGATTGCAACGTCGCCAGGAGCGACACTCCAAGATCCTGCTGTTTCACCGGCGCGCCAGGGAGAACCTAACTGCCCGGTTTTAACCTCGGCTGCTATAAACACCCTTCTAGAAGGCCGAGGTTCTACCGCTGCAGCGCACAGGCCGAGGGGCAGAGGTCACGCTTTGCAAGCCCCCCGTGGGGGCTGCAACAGGCCCGT
>VZZY01010692.1:300938-328106 GCA_013400335.1 Eurystomus gularis | reverse complement strand
TGCCGCTCGCCTCGCCGCGCCGGCCGGGGGCTCGGGAACTGCGGCTCCCCACAGTTTAGGCAGCCAGGGGTGGAAGAAAAAGGCAGTTACCGAGAGGAAGACGGGCCCGCCCCGCAGCCGGCTGCCCGGTGCCCAACGCGTGGCGGGCCCGGAGCTGCCGCCGCCGTCACCGGGCTCGGAGGTGTGAAAGGCCCTCAAGGTCCCCTTGATGGGGTGCATGGAAGAACGAACCATCAGGGGTGCTCACAGCTTTGCAGGCAAAAACAGGGGAAAAAGCAGTCATCATTTCTTTCGTGCTTACAGAGTAATGTATTTCATTTTATAAACTTGTTTTTTTTCTTTCTAAATCCGCCAGCAGCACTGGTTATCGGCCTTGAACAGAGAACTGGAGCCAAGTTATCCATTGGAAATACAGAGAGGGAAAATGTAATTTCCTGAGCTATAGCTTGGCGGGAATATCAGCATTAACGCCCTACAGAGGCAGAAAAGTGCCGTGAGTTACTTGTTACGGTTGGTGAGAGACAGCCTCAGCTTTTGCTTCATAGGACTGGAAGCACAGCAGCAAACCTGGGCATCAGTAATGCCTATGTGAACAGCATATGTTATTTCTGGAGTGAAATTTGAACTTGCACAGGAATCAAGGCTAGATTCTGCTTTATGCACAGTTTCTTCATTAAATTAAGTGTACAAGAAATCTACACAGATCTCCAGCCGGGTACTAAAGTTTAGTTGTAAAGTCACTGTATATGATATAAAGCTGTCCATGTATCTGCCCAAATTTAAGAAACAAAGTTTGTACAGATTGGTTTTAACAAGCCCTTTGAAATAAGATTTGTTCTTTTTTAAGCTGAAATGCAGAAGATACTTCTGCTGCTGTATATTTATAATCTTAATAAATACATGCATTTAAAATGTAGGATCAGATGACTGACATTATGAAGGAAGCCAGTTCTATGTCTTCTGTAGGTCAAGAAAAATACGTGGATCATCATGAGATGATGGTCATGACATTTAAACATCAAGACATTCAGCATTTATGTGCAGAATTGTTACTTTACCTCATATAATGGAAAAAACAGTATTTAGCATGTTAATAATTTTTGGTCAAATACCTGAGCCTAAAACCAAAAAGCAGTTCTAAAGCCTGATACACACAATACATTCCTACTAATTATCATAATGGAACAAAACCTAGAAACTATAGAGGAAGAAAGTCAACATTAGAAATTCCGCAGTGCTCAGCTAATAAATTACCTGTCATCTCCATAAAAACAAATTCTCTAAAGCAAATCTGCTTGTTTCACAGTATGCACTTTTTTTAGTATGATTGCAAATAACAGAGGCTCAGTGTCATTGATGAAATAATTGCTTATCAATGGCTTTTAGCATTCCCAGCTGTGTTACAGATCATCATCTGACACCAGCTCTTCAACTACTTGCAGGGCAGACAAGTCTTTTATGTTTTGCAATTATGGCAAAATTTTTCAGCTTCTGTGCTGCCTCAATCAAAACAATCAGTATAATGGTACATTAGAAGAACAGAGTTTTCAACTAGGAAAGAAAGGAAGTCTGATACTGCCTTTTGCGACAGATGTGATGGCATGAGAGTGTGGATGCACTGACAACCCGGGGGCCCTTGGCAGAGGTGGAAATGGGAACTGCCCACTGCTGCTGCTTTCTGTAAATACTGAGATGATACACTGGGGCAAATCAGGGTTCACTGCAGCCTCTCAAACAAGGAGGTCCAGAATAAACTTTCCTACATGCCTCTTCCCTTCCCCTTTAGGGCAACCCAGCATGTTGGGCTGCATCACATTCTTGTGGTATACCATAAAGAATACGCTAAAACTACAGATAACTAGCCAAGCAAAGCAAGGCTATAAGTTTGATACAATGGCACTTCTTTGTCTGCAGTAGGCCATAGTGAGCAACAGAGCTCCTGGCATCAAGGAGAAAATTGTAAGAGAAGAGGTTTATGAATGGCCTGCAGAGAACTTGGAAGGAAAGGACAAGAGATGGAATATATCCTAGATATGAAGCTGATAGTACAGGAAACAACAGATGACTTAAGACTGTCAGAGCCTGTAGAGAGATAATATTTCACAAAGACAAAATTTAAAGGAATGTCTTTTTATTTAAAAGACTTCCTGACTACCAGTTTGTGAGTTTAAACATTGCACAGGTGCATGGAAATTGATTAATAGTTCACTCTGGTTCCGCTACTGGAACAGAAGAAGGCACAAAATTAAAACGGACATCACAATAAACGATGTCTTAATCTGTCAGTAAATTGACTTAAAAGAAATATTAGTAATATGAATGGATTTTATTGTCTGATGTGGCAAAATCATGACACCAAGATTCTATGTTTAAAAAACAGGCAATTGTCAAAATAGACAAACTTCTTGCTGTTTAATTTCTGTTTTCTGAAGTTTTAGGTTGAATTTTCTTTTTTTCAGCAACAATGTGGGTTTATGTTTTTGGCAAATACTGCAATTGCTTAGGAATTGCTTTTTATTCCAGCAGCATGCCTTTTATTACACTAGCAGTCCTAGAACTTGAAATAAAAATTTAAGAGATGGCAATAGCATCCTAGTAACAAAAATAGGTCTTTCAAATTGCTTTTTTAAAATTTCTGCTGCAACCAGCCTTGAAATTTCTGTCTGCTCCTGGGACATAGATTCTATTACTCCTTTCTCCTCATTTCATCACAAGTATCAGGATTGTACGTGCAGCTGTGCTTTTGCCACTTGTGAGTTTCACAGCTCTTTTCTACACACTAAAAAACTCTAGTGAAGACAAGGAAAGTTTCAGTCCATGTAGGTATTTAAATATATGAATATATTTCAAAATTTTTCTCCCAATATCTGTCACAAGGCCAAACTTTTGTTTCACATTATTAATGTTATGCAGAATAAGGCACAATTTGTTTTCTTTTATAACAAAGTCAATGAACATTGTAATTGGAAGGTTCTTCACTGTGAGCTAAAGGCAAAAATGAAATTCTCAACGGAAACAGCTTAGTAAATCTAGGTCTTCCTTCCAATACATTATTTTAATTCCACTAAAAGCAGTTTAAATGTAAAATCAAAGTTAATTAGACATACTCCCCCCTTTCAGCAACTGACACTAGAAAGCAGCCTGTTACATACAGTTAGTCTAGATCTAGTTAAATGTGCCAAAGATAGAATTTTTGTTTTTTCATGGTCACAGATTAGAAATGCTCTTCTGCAATGCAATGAAGAGTAAAACATGAACAATACCTGCATTTAATATCTAGAAGATAATCTGACACCGTTTCTGTCTTATGTAGATATTGCAACTAGTTACTCCAGAGTCAAAATAAAATACCAAGATGTAGTTCTACCTGGAAATATGTAGATTCTTCCATCTACAGTTTTGTTCCTGTCTCAGAAGATCGGGTTGGGGTTTTTTTTGAAAGAAACAGAACTCAGTTTTCAGTGTCGTATGTCTTGAGCTTTGCTGCAATTGATTTGAAGTGTGAACCTCTGAAAGAAATAAAGGAGTCATGCTGTATATACCCCTGTTCAATCATCCGTTACCACTGTGATTCATTCACTTCAGAAGCTCGCATGATAGCTGCCAAAGCTTGTTCAGCAGCATGGTTTAACACCCGTGCTATAATAGGAGCCAGCTAGCTTGATGGAGGTAGAGTATTTCTGTCTGAACACTGTCATCTCACATGCTGCCTGTCAGGTCACACAGGGCTTGATACCATTAACTCATCGCTATTAAAGAAGTATTTGTTAGTAAGAGTAGCATGAGGTCAGAAAGATTCCTGGGATTATTATTTTATCACTTCAGCTGGGTTGTTTTTTGTTTTCATAATTCCTGTCCTAAAAAGCAACTATATATCACACTGCCTTTGCCATTATTAAAATGGCATGACCCACATAAGAGACGTGTAAACCTCAGTTGTGCTTAAAGCAGCGTGCTTTTACTGTGTAAAGCTGATCTTTGGGCTTAGTGTCTGTAAATCTGGGCATGGCTAAAACCGCTGGCTGGTATTCAAAGGTACCTACGCACTGGACATAGAAATAATTGTCTTTAGATTTAAAGAGACTGAAAATATTTCTGAATCAACACACATAACTATCTGGCTACAGTAGCTTATGTCTTCCCAGGAACTGACTTTGGACCCGTGAAAATAAGCTGCACTGAATTTAGTGCTACTTGAACCTGATTATCAACAAGAGAGTGAGCTTGCTTAAGGCTAGATTGGCTCCTGCTAAATCACACTATAGCACTATAGTGTTTTCTCCAGCTGTCAGTGACCAGCTGTGGGACATTTATAAATAAAGCCAGTGCTTGTTGGCATTTGTGTTCAACCTAGTAATTGCATGTTCAAAGAAGCTCCGCTGGAGAATTGGGGCCCATCCTCTGATATCATGTTTGTAGACTCAGAGCATATCCCTCCGTTCTCTCTGGGTGATTGCGAGTGCAGTTCTGTGTGTTGTTGTCTGCGGCTCTCCATGTTTTCAAGCATCTTGAATGTTTGAACACTTGCTTATATTAAAAGTTTTAAAGTGATGCTATTTATTTTCATCAGCCAAGAAAGAAAATAAATAAATAAATGTAGTTCCAGACTGTATCTTTTAAAATATCTGGTTGTGTTTCTGAGATCCTTTCTATATTCGCCTTACAGCAGCTGCATTATCCCAGCAGAAAACAGCTGTGAGATCTATATCAAACTTCCCTGCCTAGGGTTATCTTCTACAGCTCCTGTCCTTCTCTCTTCTTTCCAAAAGCTCTTTCTAAAAAGTGAGAGTAGTCACAGGAAGGCAGCAAGGCTGGCATATTCCTTTACTCCAGCAGTTCCTGGCTGTTGCATCAGCTCTATGGAGTTATAAGCAGCCATGAGAAAATTTTAATCTTCATTTAATGTTAATCCCTGCAAACATTTACATACACATCAGTTAACTTATATAACAGGGATGCTGAAATCAATGAAGCAACCCTGGAAGAACAGTTACTCATATGTAAAAATGTTTATAGGATTCATTTCCTCCTTTTGCTCTGAATCATCTCGAATAATTTAGCACCCACAACTTCACAAGGTAAGTTTCAAGGTGTAATCCTGTTGATGGCTTGGTTCTGGTGAGCAGCAATAGGAACTAAGATATTCTCCACTTGTTACAATGCCCCCCTAACTAGAGGATGGCAAGAGAGTAAATCATCCTACACCACCCATTTGTCTGCAATTCTGCAGTTTCAGGTTTTATCTTACACCTTCATTTCTGTCCACTTCATTACTTCAAAAAAGATTTTACCTCATTGTGAACATAATTATTTTAGTCTTTCTAAATAATTAAACAGTCCCTGGAGTGTAAAACACTCTAAAGAGATAACCGCCTGCCATTTGACATTATTTCAATGCATTCCGAGCTTTTTATTCTCATTTGAGTCTTATTGACCCCTGTCATTATTCCTACAGTTTTGCATTTCCTCTTCTTCACAGGCACAGATGCTTATTTTAAGACACATCCATGCTAGGAAACATAGCATGGAGCACTTGAAATAACTATTGAATGAAGTGAGCTAATCTGCTTTCCTGGCCGCAGCAGTCTCTCCAGCTATGGCCAGCTGAGGAATCCAGTTTATGATCCTTGTGTTAGGGAGCTGAGATCTGTGTGACATTCTCTGCTGAGCGGCTACAGAAGAGGTAGCCTCCATGCATTTAGCACCTCCATGAGGCAATGCGGGAGTCATGGATGTTAGTTATGAATGACACTACATCTGAAACCTTCCTAGACAAAGATAATGGAAACTGTAAAGGACAGCACTGGAATTTCTGAAGAGCTATGAAAAGCTGGACAGCAAAGCTTAACAGCTCCTTCCCCATTTTTAACTTTTTTACTCTTCCCTTCCTCCAGACTTTCAACGAAGCAAAACTTGTATACTCTATGGGATTTTAAAGTCTTTTTCTCCCTATCCCTTTTGTATAATGGAGCTCACACATCCTTCTGCAAAGAATCAAAGCACTGCAGATCTTCACTTATCACACAGCATTTAGCTGCCCTACTTATTACCTTCCACTGAGACTAGAGATCCCCAGGATCTCCAGGTGCATTATAAATGCAGACTGGTTGTTGCCCAGATGTTAAATTGTAAGGAACTATGTTATACCTGCTTGACTGAGACAGGTTTTTGAGCCCTTTTCCTCTGACTTTTTCTCTTGCTAGTTTAAGCAGCTCTCTGCTCATCTGATTAGCCAGGAGACTCTCTAAAGTTGTTTGGGGAGGCTTGTGGCTGGGACTGAGGAGACCAAGTAGCAGGTACAGTGGATGATTTAACCATTCCTATTATCCCAGAAGCGTAGGATGGTCGATTAAATAAAAGAAAATTAATAATCCCAGTGATCTCAACTGTGTTATTTGTAAGATCCATCACATATGCAGGCTCTTTCGAAAAGTTTAGGAATTTATTCAGTATGGTCTTGACGCATTTGTGAGTAAAAAATGCTGCTGTATCAAACATTTGTGCTCATCACCTTTCTGAAATCTGCCTTCAAGAACTCTACGTTTTGACCTTTCCTAAGGATGGCTATAGGTTCAAATAACGTAGGTCAGAATCAAAAATACCGCCAAGCTGACTGTCTTAACCATGTGACTTCTGACTTTATAATTCCTGTATTTTCATCTTTAAATTTGCAACTGTAATATTTCAACACTGGCATATATGGGTTTCATCTTTTGAGTTAGACTGCACACTAGCCGAAATAAAAAAACTCTATCATTTATCCAGGTACTATATGAAGTATTAATGTTTACCATGCAACAAGGAATAAATTTGTTCCAGAATAAATGTTTTTGCTACAAAGACAGGAAATCAGGTTGTTTGATGTTTTTTTTTTCCTGTGGCTGCAGAATCTTCTCACAGAATTCTATAAAAGTTTATGGTTGCAATGAACACAAATCTTACTGAAGTTACACCTTTTCCTGACATCCTCCTTCCTCTCTTCATTTGCTTGAATAATGCTACATGCATCCATCACAGCTGCAGAGGTTACACAGAACCAGCAGAACTACCTCTGCTGATGACATGAAAAAGTTTTGCCTTTACCATTGGACACCCTGTGGAGTATTATATATCTGTGGTAGTCCTACTATCCCACACATGGCATAACAGTCCCTTCTTTTTCAGTTGTTGACAGGAAAATATGTAACAGATAAATGAAATATAATCCACTTTTACTATGATGGTTAACATGTGATTTAGGTTTACCCATGTAACTGTGACGTTTTTGAAAAAGGAAAAGAAATGCTGGGAAAAATTGAAAAGTATTGTTAGGTTTTATTTTAGTGTAAGTTTTATTATTACCATAGCAACAGCCTTAGAGAAAGTGTGAGAGGGTGCATCACTTTGCTTTTCTTTCCTAGGCTCATAATTTTCCAAAAATCTTCACTATGAACCAATACTTTCTAGATTCAGACTCCATCCAATAAAGGGTTTTGTCAAAATTTGGACAAAATGCATTTAGCTATTTGGAATCCCATTCATGTTCTTTCATTGCTAAGAAAAAAAAAAAAAAGGATTGTTTTCCTTCTTTTTTCCTACAAATGAAAATTCAAAAAAACCCAGTGCAGTGACATAAAAGTAGTTCAGGTGAAGAGCATCTGAAAAAAATAATTTGCTAATATAACTGCATACATAGGTAATCCATGTGAAAATTCATCTCAGTCTAAGGCCAGTGCAGTTACTGCTTTGCAGTCACTGTCATACTAATGCTCAGGGAAAAGCAAAGAATCAGGGAAATAATTATTTCTAGTGCATCTGCCGAAGGGAAGTTCAGTAGCAGAATCTGACATAGCCGTGTCTGTTAACAAGCATTAGATGTTTATAATGCTTTGGTTTAAAAGATTCAGATAAAATTCCTCTTACCTTTATAGATATACAGTTGGGCTCATCAACATATGACAACGGTATCACTGATACTATGACTGTGTTTTTCTTGAGGTAACAATCAAAGTGATGACACTGATTTTTAACCAATGAAGATGTTAAAATATTACATAAACCAAACATAACTTGTAACTTTATTCTGTTTCTCTAAGCACTGCAAATGCTTTTGAAAATGCTCTTTTTAAAAAAAGATGGTTGCTATTAGTATCTTTGGGTGGATTTCACTATGACTGTGAGGATACAACGGGCTTTGTTTTTTAAGAGTAGCTATTTTAACTCTAAATTGCACTCTGAAGCCATTAAATTCCACAGCAGTTGCTCTCAGCTGTGGTAATAAAAAGAAATACAAGAAAAGGTGTCAAAATTTTGTTCGTTCTTGTTTCTATCCAGGGAAAATAGAATGAGGTAGTGTGTTAGTAGAGAATTGGATGACCTTGTTGAAGCTGAGGATCTGTCATTGTCCCTCCTCTCTTACAGGCTGAATGCTATGGCATGTGTGAGCCCTATTCTGCTGTTTATCTATAGTTTGAAGTCTGGGAGAGGCATTTTCTTCACCCTTAATCCTAGCACAGACACCAGTCAACTAGCCCTACTACTTAGACCAGGCATTAAGACAGTAACATAAAATATACTCAGTTAAAAGATTCCAGCTTTCTAACGATGCATGGATGTTGCAGCATACAGAGTTAGGAAAAAAAAAAGCTTATCTGCAGATTCAGCACCCAGTTTTCAATAGGGCAAGCACACATTGTTCTTTCAGTAGTAGGGGAGAAGGACTGCTGACTAGAGCTTGTTCACCTGTCAGAAGTATGCAGCGTGGGTCAGTTACAGACCTTTATCACATGTTGCATAACTGTAACCTGCCTGTGATTAGATCACATAATTATTTATCTTCTAACTAACTCTTTAGATAGACATTTTAGCTATAGCACATCTGTCTGAGATCATCTGTCTCAGTCTTCATTAGGCATAGATGACTACTCACAGAATGAGAAGATACGTATTTTATAAGCTACGGAAGATGACTCTAATACATACTATATTTCTAAAGGTGCAGTTAAGATTATTATAAGAATAGGACAGCTATTCTTATCTGGATTTAAAATTTCAGAAATAACATTTCAGGGTTGGAGGTTTTTTTACATTAAAATGTGATATTTACATGTTATAAAATACCTCAAAATGCCAGAAGACACACAGACATGTTGGAGTGAGTCCATCACAATAGTAATGAAGGGTGTGGAGAATCTGAGATCTGGGGAGAGGCTGAGAGCGCTGGAACTGTTCAGTCTGAAGAAGAGGAGGCTCAGGAAGGATATTACCATTATTTATAAATACTTGATGAGGGGTAGTAAAGAAGATGGAGTCATGCTTTTCTCAGTGGTGTCCAGTGAAACGACAAAAATTAATGGGAACAAACCAAACCACAGGAAATTCTGTTTAAGCATGAGAAAAACTTGACTTACCATGAGGATGGTCAAACAATGGCATTGCTAAGAGAGATTGTGGAGTCTCCATCCTTGGAGATATTCAAAACCCACCTGTTTGTGGCCCTGAGCAACCTCTTCCTGCTTACCCTGCTTTAAGCAGAGGGTTAGGATGAGGTGATCTCCAGAGGAAGCTTTCCAACTCAACCATTCTGTGATTGATCTCATAAATACTTTTGAATTACAAGCAATCTCTAATGTAGAAAGTTCATTAGGAAATACAACTATTTAAAAACACACAACACCACAAAACTTTTGGTATTATTTATAATTCTGTCACAAATTGTGCTTTTTTTTTAATGGTTTTTGAATAAAGAACATTGCAGGTAAGAATTAAGTCATTCTAAAATATATCATTCACACTGCTGTTAAGTAGCCATTTCTGCATATTAAATTGTAACTTCCTATCAGAAGAAGGTACTGTTTATATGGATATAAAGACAGCTTTGTGAGCAAGTCCTTTTCCTCCTCCTTTCTAGTGTTGTGTCATTTCTTACTAATGAAGTTTTACAGCCAGGCTGACCATACTGCCTTTTTAAAGATTATTATTTTATACTTGGACTATAGGTTAATTGTTTTAAGAAACTTTTAGAAAACAATTATCATTAATAATGTCTTTTGCTTTTGTACTTCAGGTGATACAAAGTCTCGATATTCAAATTGTATAAATTAGAAACCATTGCATTTTACATGTCAAATAAGCCAAGCCTGTCATTATTTGGATGTAGTCAGCTTTACCACCCCACAAAAAGAGAATGTGACACCCTTATTCATTTGTACAAAGTTAGATTCCGAAAATCTTAGACTCCTCTGATTTCAACTCAGCTGAACTTTTGGATATATTTTAATTATCACACCACCTGTATTTGAAAATGGCCTGTAAGCATGTTTAATGTAGTGTGTATCTAAAATCTTACTTCATGCTGTTTATTACCGCTGTCCTAAATCTCCTTGTCGTATCCACAACAGCCTTCCAACCTAAGCATTGAATAAGAAGATTTAACTGTGAATGGATCTCTCTCCCTGAAGTAACTAGATGACATAGACTTCAGAAAGGGATGTTTTGCCTGCCTCATCACTTGTGTAAAGAGGGTAAGGGCAGAGCTATCAAAATTACTCTCTGATGTAATGCAGTGAGTATGAATCTCCTAGAAAGCTGCAAGCTGTAGGTGTCACAGTCACATCTTATAGGGTTATCGCCACAGAGTTGAGTTTCCTGTGAACTGTAAGGACAAATGATCTTTATTTTCATTTAAAAGATTACTGCCTGAGAAACTAGTAACAAGCAACCAGCCTTTTACATACGCCATTTAACATCTTTCCTATTTAATCATCAACATTTTGGTCCACAGCTCAGGAACTAAGGTGCACCAACAAGTTTTCTTCATATGATACTATTTGCAATTTTTAGTGCAAATCAGAAGCGAATCTGATTACCAG
This sequence comes from Eurystomus gularis, assembly GCA_013400335.1. Classification (NCBI taxonomy): domain Eukaryota; kingdom Metazoa; phylum Chordata; class Aves; order Coraciiformes; family Coraciidae; genus Eurystomus; species Eurystomus gularis. The sequence goes on along the minus strand of VZZY01010692.1, from coordinate 317,256 downwards.
CTTGACGTTCGCAGAGCCTTATATTAATACATGAATATGAAGATTCAATATAAAACAATTGTGCTTATATTAGTCATCAGAGTACTAGAAGCTGATTATGAAATCATGGCTATTTGCATAAATAAATAATCTGAAAGTTACTGTTTAAATGTACAGTGGCTGTATTCAGAGCTACATAAAGAATCAGCCAGCTTACCTACACAATGTTACAATGCAAGCCTGCTGGGTTTTCTAACTGCCTCTTTTTAACATATTTCATCCTTTTTTTTTTTAGAAATATAATACTGTTGTATCATATGAAGGGGGAATTAAAAAATATCCTTAGCTAAATACAGTTACAGTCATGACAGGGCACATCCAGATATTTAATGGTAGGTTCTGTTAGTAATTGTAGTTACATACAACAGATATGGAAAGGATTACATGGCACTTTATTCCAAAACATTCTGTCTCAGAGTGATCTTCATTTCTGTATGATCTGCCTAGCTGAAAAAGGTTTTCTTTGTGTATTTATATTGGGAAAAATGGACAAAACTATAAATACAACTGCAGCAGTGCTTATGGGCATAACTGAATCTCTTCCCATTGCAGCATAAAACTAATATAAAGTGTACATTTTTACCACTATAACTAAATAAAAAATAGAGCTGCTACTGGTATACATCACAGACATCCATCATTAGCTTACTGTGAAAGTCTCATTTATTGTGCATATGGGTAGGAAAAAAGTTTATTCTTATCAATAAAATAAGACCTAGTTTTAGTGCCAGAAAGACGCACTTTTTTGTTGTTGTTGTTGCTAAAGACAAGGAACTCTCTAAGGAACAAGCTGCACAGTTGAACTGTTGAACACTCATCCCGCTGCATGTTCCCTATCTGTGCAATATCAGAGCAGTACCCAGATTCCTTGGCTATAAACAAAAGCCTGGATGTTCTTTTTAGTGCCACCAGCAGCACTTGATATTCAGGGTTCCTATTTCCTTAAAGTGCTAGAAAAGGAAAGAAATGTTTCCAAAACTCTAGCCTCCATCCATGTAAGATAATTACCATTAACATTTTCAGTCTAGTTCAAGGTCTCTCAACCAAGCTGGCCTGTTTTGCATTTTCTGGGTAAAATGGAAAGGCACCGAGGGAATTGCAATGTTTAGTGGCTCTGAAAGCCTTTGCAAGGGTATGCAGGTATGCATTTAAACTGCATTTGGTAGGGCTAAAACTTAAAAAAATATTGGCAAAATCAGAGCTGCAAATTCAGCAGAAACCTGGTGAGAAATCCCTGTGGCTTTGCAGGAGGATGAGGTCACAGCAGAAGGCCAGACATGTCCTAGGCTGGTTCATTTTTGCTGCAGGCCACCTTGCTCCTGATCTGCAGAGTGCTGACCTGCCGTGAGCCTGAAGGGGAATTGCGCTGCAGAGCTACTGTTTGCCTCTCCCTTTCCTGAGTGCACCATACCCTTACCTCCATGGGTAGTGGCAGAGTGCATGGCTACATGGGCCATACTGACTCTATATTCTGCGTGATAGCTGCAAGAGTAGGGGTACAAACACTGTGACCGAGGAGGTGCTTTGCCCCTTGGTTGGATGGCAACCCTCAGCCTCAGAAGAAAACCCAGAATAAATTCTTCAGGGCCTCTGTTTCTTTCTTCCCAGCTCTCTAGTACACTTAGAGGAGTATTCGAGTTACACCTGTTTAGGGAAGGTGTAACCTCTGACTTGGGCTGCCTAGCTGGCTCAACAAGCAGGAACCGGTCAGGGTGATGCAAGCCCTGCCCATGCCCTTCCCAGTCAGACTATTTGTTCCCTCATGAGTATCAAGAAGACTCTGAAGCTTTTAAGCAGGAGCAAGGGTTAAAGAGACATACAACCATCTTTGAGAGCTACAAACAAAAATTACCTGTCACTATTACAATATTTTTACAGTAATACATCTGGTTAATTTAGTTAGGCAAAAGGATGCCCCTGTAAGCCAAAACATGGAGTTCACAAGAGCAAGCAGAAGATCGAACAGGTATTTGGTGAATGGCTACTGAACAAATAATCAGATATTATGGTGCTGGGACAAGTTTGCTAATTTTCAGCAAAGACCAGCGGAGAGTCTTGCAATAGAAAAGGGTGCTAAAAGTATTTTATAGAAGGGAAGCTTGCTAATCTGTAAAGGCCAATACATTCCCTGTGTATGAATTTGGTTTTGAGGTGTTTCCAGGAAAAATACAATAGTGAATAAAGCGTGCTTCGTCCACAAAAATGTATTTTCAAGTGCTCCTAGAAATGAAAGAGTCACCAGCTCTTATGACACTGATTGCTTAAAAATGGATCCTTTCAAGGGAAGGAGGACAATAAACCATTCTTGCAGGAAGTCTCCATTGCTGGCAACACTGTCCAAGTTTAAAATTTGCTGGAGAGTAGGAGCTGAGGATGTACCATATCGTATTTGGCTTATGGTTACAACTGGACAAGCAATATGTTATTTTCATTTCACTGGACAAAGTTAGAACCTTCTGCTGCTTATAAGCTGCATTAAAAATTGCAAAACAAAAAAACCCTCCCAAATGTGTCACAAATTAGAATTACTTGTACAAAACATTCATCAAACAAGTTTAAGCTGCTGCCTGTTGCAAGTATTCCTCAGAGTATTTGACATTTGTGCCATGATATTTGTGTGCTGTGTGACATTCATGATGTATTTATGCTGCATGAGCCATGGGTTGACTAATGACACCCCTGTACAGGGAGGGATTGTGCTCTCCTTATATCAGAGCTCTGAAAACAATGGAAGGTGGTAGATGAATGGTGCCTTAGTCCTCTGCTGGTCTGTCCGTTCACTGATGACGTTTCCATTTTTTATTAAAGAAATTTCAGCTACCGGTATAACAGACGCTTTGGTAGATAAGCAAAGAAAATCTCTTGTCTCAGAGCGTTAGGAAGAATTCTTTAAGTCCCAGCTCCAGGAAACATGTGAATTAGAGGCAAATATAAACTCAGATTAAATTTCCATCTTCAATTTTGAAGCAAAATGCTTGAAGACACAACCCAGAAATATTCTAAGGTTTCAGTAAACAAAACAAACAAACAGCAAATAAAAATGGACTTACATACTTAGGCCAGCCTTCTCATTCTGGGGACGTTAATCATGACTTCTGAATGCTTGGGTTAGCAATTCTGTATTTAGCAGTGACCAAAATGTTCAAAAATAGCTTCTCACTATTTGTGCAGCTATATTTATTCTTGGTAAAAGCCATGCTAAGCTTCTAAAAAAAGAAACCCAGACCTTGGCTGTTAGCAGGGCATGTCCACAAAAATCAATATGCAACATTGCTTCTTGAATCTAAAGTTCTCTACTACTGCCTCTCCACAATGACAGAGACTGATGGGAGCTGCTTTGAGGAATTCCTCCTTCTCCTCTTCTATCACTTGTACTTTAAGTGTGATGCACAAAGCAACAGTATTCAAACTGATTCAACTTCCAAAAGGGCAGGTTCACCAGGCAAAAATATTATTTCCTTTTGAAGTGAAAGAAACCTGCGATCACATGATCTACATACTTGGAAAACTGTGGAAATTGTTCCTAATTGAATGCAGACAAGCCTTAACCAATTACCTCCATGTCCTGCTCTTGTTTTCCCTGATCTAATTTATGTGTTAATCTTACCCACTCATATATGTCTTATCTTTTAGACAGTTGGTTCTTTGGGACAGAAACCATCACTTTCCTTGTTTTTTTAAGACAACAATGGATAATTTGGCTGGATTTTTTACTTGCTATATTGTAAGTCTTAAATAAATAACAATTTTGGTCAATCCCTAGTCTCAATGTTTTGTCCAAAGCTATAATAGGAAGCGAATGAGGTACTGGAAATCAATTTGTTTGGGCCTTTATCAGGGAGTCTTCCTCATTCCAGAACACAAGGTTTGAAAACTGTCATCTGGAGTGATACAGTTAACTTTTCTTCTCTATTGTGTGTGCCTTCTGACATACATATGTACTTTAGATGCAAATTAAGATTACCATGTTAAAAATGTGTTCCTCCTATTCTATGCTGGCAGTCTCAACACTACAGAAACTCCTTAAAACTTCTCCAATCTAGATCCCAAATATGGATATTTTAATGTCCAGAACCAGAACCTGGCCAGCCCTTACTCAGAGAAGCAACCAGCCTCTCTCACCCTAGTGTGGCTTGTGCAAGTGCCAGCCAGTCACAGCTACACCTCCTCAGGGCACCAGCTGCTCCCTATGGGGTAGCCTAGGAGAGCAGGACAAACCGACCACAGCTGGGTCTGTCATTATATTGATCAGTGCAAAAAAACCCTCTAACCCCAAAACAAAGAAAAGGTTATAAAAAGAGAATGTATACTTCTCTAATCAGAACAGGGAGCTCTTGCAGAAAATTCTTTTTCTCTAAAATAAACCAGAACAATAGTGCAATACACTGGCATGTGTGCAAGCCTGCGCCTGCGTATTGCCTTGAAGATACTGTGATGGAAATTACTCCATGTTTTATTTTGATTGTCAAATGACTTATTCTGCCTGGAATTCCTATACATCCTTCCTTTCTAAAAATTGTATCATCCTGTCTCTGTGGTGCAAAATCATACATTGTGTTATTTGAGCCATTTATTGCTATCTGTACATTTCTTATCTGTATGTACCCATATGAATATTTTACATATACTTTAATTATACATGTTTGTAAAATATACTGGCAAATGCAACTCTGAATCTAAATATTAATAGGCATAAAACTATGCCAAAGGTGTTTTGGATGACTGTGTTTACCAAATCTATCTAGCTGTGTAATGATGTTTTGACAGCTCCTGCATGGCAGATTCTTGCATGTTATTCAATAGAGTTTAACTTACCTTTTCATTAAATATGTACAAGAAGGAGAAGGAAGCATCCCTGTTTTTTATCTGTCTGGAGTCCTTCAGAAATCAGCTGCAATTTGTTATGTGTTATACAGGAGATGTGATCTTAGAATCACTCCATTTTGCACCATTAGTTTATCAGTGACAAGTTAGGACACATTGCCAAGTAATTTATCCAGTTAGCATTAGAAACTGTGATTATGTGCAAGATAAAAAAATATGCAGAGTGAATTATGCAAATATCTATGCTATGTGACCTGCCACAGCAGTCCTGCCTCCTTTCCTTCAGAGATCTGTCCCCTGAGAAGCTGAACTTCTTCCTTCCACCTTCCACCTTCCCGTAGGGACTGCAAGGTGTCTCTGCAGCAAGATAGTGAAAAGCAAATGGGCCTGAGCCTCAGGACAAACAAAATGGGCTTTCTGTCCTTCTATGGATTCTAGCTCTACAGAATTGAAATCCTGCTCTTCAGTCAACATTCACAGCAGCTACCTGGAGAACCACCTTTTGAAGACTACCTACAAAAATAGTAGTGAGAATTTTTTCAGTTGAATTCTTTCAGCCTGTCACTGGTATATATATCTGTCTTCTTAATATATAAATATTGCAAAATAGATATAAAAATTGCAAAATACTTGGCCTGTACCTTTTTTAGTTATTTGCATATTCTGTACCTCTGTCATTTTACAAACATTTTATTACTGGTAACTGTTACTATGCTACCCAGTTGCCTAATGAAATGCTTTAGAGTGAAATGCAAAACCCACATGCTCTTCCAGAGGATTTAAAAAATGGGATTATAATAACACACAGTTCGTTTGTCAGTCCAACTTCCAACCCTGTACCCAGCAGGAAAAGTCACAGTGAACGTAAGCATGGAAAAAACATGTAAAAGGTCCTTGCTAGTATTACGTTTGTGCATCTGTAAGGACAAGAACATTCAATTTCTCCTTTGAGAGAAACTGTGTTCACAGTTTTTTCTCTACAAAGATGCCTGTGAGCTTGGATTCTTTCCTATGGTGCTGAATGCCAGCATGTTATGCAAAGAAAAAGAAGGGATTTAAAAAGACATGAAGCCAAAATGACTTCTGCTGGATAGATGAACAATTACAAAAAAAAGAAATATGGTATTATATAGAGAGGCAGAACTTATTTTTTCATTGCAGTATGTACACAAGACCATTTTATTTCAGTTAAATAATTTTCTTCGCTTTATAATGCCCTTCTTGTGTCCTAAGTGACTCCTCTACCTGTGAAACTAAATAGCTACTAGAATGGCAGGAGGAGGCCCTCATAAAAATTGTATGACCAGGCAGTTCTTTTCCTGCACTAAGACCATGTGACCCAGAGAGACTGGCTGAAAGTGTAGAAGCCTTCTCTGCAGTCCTTGGTATTTGTGAAGTGTTTGCGCTATTTATTTTTACTCCCTGTGTTATACTTCTTGGTTCCCTGTCCATTTGGTCTTCACTGCTTAGCCCTGGGGAGGAACATCTTGAGGCACGACTGGCATCAAAAACACAGGCCAAATGAACACCTTTTCTTGTCCATCAGTGAAACAGATGGGCTTATTGGTTCAGCTTATCCACCACACTTCCCCTGCACTGGCTGGTCAGAGCAGTCTGGCAGGCTCTGATCGCTGCAGCTCTGCACTCAAGCCGGGAGATGTTGCAGCTTTTTCCATTTCCATCTAAATGCATCGCATGGCGAGGCCAAGTCATTTTCCTCAGTCCCTGTTGCAAGTCAAATAAAAGCTAAGCGTGCTGTATGTTTCTAGGGAATTATTTACTACAGGACTCATTTATGGGCAGCAGCCCTCCTGGGTGGAGTGAGCCAGCTAGGGCACCCCAGCCAGATAGACAACCCCTGGGTGGCTGGGCCTGGCATTCACAAGACATACTGGGTCAGAAGCTGAGGGACCAGCAGCAGCACAACGGTGGAGCAAAGATGATTTACAGAAAGGACACTGCTCCTTCCCACACTGGTCTGTAGCCGGGGGCTCTGTAGCCAGTGGCAAGGCCAGGCAGAGCTGACTCACAGAGGTGACTCAGAGGTCACCTGTGATGGAGCTCGCCTCTGACAGTTTCTGCTCTTCTGACCAGTTATTATGGATGACCAGCTGAGAAAAACAACCACTGTGGGGTGTTCCTCGGTATTGATGGGAGCTGTGGATTTGTCTTTGGGGTTGGGGAGACTTCACCTCCTTTGCCCACTGGCACACCCCACCCTGCTATCTGCTAGAGAGCACCTCTGGCAGTAGGTCTCCCCCGATACGCTGTACGTGTGGCCTGAGCCAAGCCCTCAGGTGTCATTTGTGCAGAACACTCACAGATCTGCTGCTGGTATGCAGCAAGAGGTGTGGGAGCTCACACAAGCCTGCAAGAGAATGAACACCCGCAGCAGAGGTGTGGGAAGCAGTCACACCTCTGGCCACCAGCAGCTGGCCTTATCCCTGTCAGCCTGTTAGTCACACAGCTGGGAACGCACGGCAGCTGCTGACTGCAGCTGTAGTCATGTCTGCTACCACCGCAAGTCACACCACACAGGCTCTTCTGCTGCTTTAGTCATTTCAGTCTGCTTTGTAAAGGTAAGTCAGGTGAACTCTTATGATGAGCTGGATTAAAAGATTATCATCCCAGCTGTTTGCTGCTGCTTCAGTGCTTCGACTGTGCAGCTCTTCTGTTCTGTGAAATTGTATGAATGAGAGAACAAACCAATTTGTTAATGGCAGGATATGGAGGGATGGGTTAATGGTGGGGATAGTCTGGGGGATAATCTGGTCTTGGAGACAGCTGAAACATTTTCTCTGGCTGCGATCTAAGTCAGGTTATATTTCAAAACGGCTGTAATAGCTTAAAATGTTACCATGTCCTAGCTGTCTCCTTCAGCGCAGTGTTTTTCTGCAGGCAACTACTGCCCATCTAACCGAGCTTCACTCACAAGTTGCTTGCCTGAACATAAGGCAGTCAGCTCAGACTGAGCCACAGCAGATGGGGGGTTTTAAATTTGGCCAGGCAACTCTGCCCAGAGGCTGGTGTGTAGGGCTCAGATAATGTGCTCTTTAGGAGGGTGATCCCGCAGAGCAGACAGCTGAAAACAAATGGTCAAATGTAGTCAATGGTATCTTAAAGCACCAAAGCTGTTTGTGTTGTGAGGGTTAAGCCATCCTCTTTGACGCTTTAAATTCCAGATTGTCTTTATTTTCTGTGTGCTTTTAAAATAAATACTTTAATAATGAATCAAAGTAGTTTTACAAAGCAAAATATATTTTGAGTATTTTGTGGATATAGACTGATTTTTTACGTTTGCCCTCATATGTCTGCAAATTTTGAATCTGCATGTATTGTATGTATAACTCAGAAAAGCTTCAGCAAACCATCTTATTGGATTTATTTGCCAGCAAAACCATCTCAAAATACAGAAACTATTTAAGTTCTAACTGCATTGGCATAAACTTGATGGTTTTCTGACTTCAAGTAAGAATCTGTAATATTGTACAATAATAATATGTAAGCACTTAGGACAATTTTTCTAGGATGCAGAGGACACTGAAATTTTCAGGTGACCCAGTCTGATTGCTTATTCCCATAGGATAACAAATACACATCCCAAAGGACAAGGAAAGAGAAACAAAATTATTGTCTGACTTTCCCTGAGGAAAAGTCCAGCCTAAAGAACCTCTGGAAATGTATCACACCACTGGGGCTTCATAGATTAGGAAAGTGTGAACAATTAGAAAATCGTATTTCTTGACCAGAAAAGGAAAGCTCACTTTCTACTGAAAATAGAGAGGTTCTTTTATTTTTAAGTTAAACTCAGTCCTACAGTGTTCTGGACAAAATCATAGAGACAAGTGTTTAAAATACCAGCTCCCCTACACGTTCAGTAGGAGCATACCTTGAAGCTCACCAGTAAGTCACATAACCATAACTCTGAGCAGATAAGCAATGCTTTTCATTTTTAAAGCTCTTAACAAGCACAAACTCACTACCCAGAATTCAAGGAAGCAGACAGGCACGTGTTGTCACCCTTAATTTACTCACAGGGAGTGCTGGCACTGCTCTACCCACAGTGGGTCATCAGGTGCTGGGGTTAAGCATGCAGGACTCAGGGTGCCACCCCCAGCCGGTGGTGGCTGCCCCACAGGGGTACTTAGGGGTGTCTGCAGAGGGTGGCAGCTCCCCTTGGCCTCCTCCACACTCTCCCAGTGGAGGTGGAAAGAGAGGTGGCGTGGCATTGTGAGAGATGTTACCTGAGAAAAATGGACAGAGCTCTGCAATGAGCTTAAGTGACCAAGGGATTTGGCCTTGCCACTCTCTTACTTGCTAAGCTTGGTCAAGATTTTTTTGATCCTTTGAACTTCCATTTCACCTTCAAGGCCCTTTCTCCTGGCCTGCTTGGCTGTATGGCACCAAGCCCTGCATCCCCATCTCTGCTGGGACTACTCATAGCAATAATAATCAGGATGGTAGTCATGATTAATAAGAAACAATTCTTTTAAATATGTCTTGTATATATTCTTTAAATATGTCTTATATAACAAAACAAAAAAATAGCTACCAAAACAATCAAAAAACCCAGGCAAGACTGAAACCCAAAGGAAGCAAAACACAATAGTTTAAAGAAAGTTCCTCTACTTACTGCATATATAATGGCCTCTTCCAGAATTGTGCTGTCCTGAATGTGTACTGGGGTCTGGTAGCTTGAGTGGAATGGCAGTGGTTAAGAATCAAACTGCAGAAGCAGCAGGAACAGATTTAAAGGTCACCAAGCTCATTCACTTTGGAAAACAAGCGAACACTGCGATACTGTGAACAACACTGTGCCTACTGTCTATTACACCACTCCCCGTGACTGTTATCCTACTCCTTTTTCACTGTCATTACAATATATTTCTCAGTGGAGAGCTGTGAAACATCAGATATCAGAGGAAAAAATGCAGAGTAGCAAAGGAAATATCCTGCGTACATGTCCATGGTGGAAGGGTGATGTGCAGGTACTCACGCTTCATGGAGACCATGACTTGCTGGTGGCTCCATATAACAAGTCAGCCTGAGAATGTATGAAGAGTTGGGTATTGAAATGATTTTTCCTACCCTAATAAAATACATTTTAAGTGGAAGCTATGTGTCTAATTTTCCATTTATTTGTCTTAAAAATACTAGTTTCCTTGTATGTTCCCTACATCCATCTTCCTCCAAGGTCCTGTAACTCAGTTCTAAAGCTTGCACACCAGGTAACAGAAGGCTTGACAGAAAGTACATGAAGGCTGTTGGAAGTAGTTCCTTACCACTGCTTTCAGGTGTCTGGTCAAATAACTCAGTAAGAGAAAGGGAGTCACTACCCCAGCTCTGCCCAGGGCCATCACAGGGCAGCTCTGGGCACCATGGACCATGTAGAAAACCTGTCAAGATGAGCCAATGGGTGGGGGACTGAGGGGAAGTTACTGCTTAGGGGTGTAGGGCTCATCAGGCACTCATGAGACACAGGGAAAGAACATCTTGGTATTGTTTGTACTTATTTGGGGATATTTAAGGGAGGAAACACAGGCAGGGAATGGGAGGCTTTAATAACATTTGAGGATGAACAAGTGTGGGAAAACAGAGGGAAAAGGGGATGAAAGGGACTGATGGAGTGTAAATGGATGGGTGGTCAGTACACTTGTATAGCCACACTTTGCAGGGTGATCATGCCTGTCCTCTCTTCCCATTAAACTCCATTTCTATTTTTCTGGGTGAGGGCCTCTCTACGTGTGCACATATGGAGGTTTGAGTGCAGCAACTGGAGTCAGACCATGGGTCATAGTGGCCAATAGAGAGAGTGGTGTGTGTGTATTATGTGCAAGTGTGTATGTCAGCGTGTGATCACCAGCAAATATCAAGCCTGACTAGTCAGCAGTTAGGGTAAGAGGTCTGGGTGCTAGTTACCAAAGCAGCTATAAACCTGGCCCAGTTACCAGAGAAATTGTAGATGCTGAGAGCTGGTTACTAGGAGGACAAGTGGGACCCATGGTCATGTGCCTGGCCATGTGTGTCTGTGTAAAGCTGTATGTGGTTATGTGCAAGTTGGGAATATGTGCTCAGCCTTTCTACGGGCTGGACGTGCAGCAGCTCCATCAGGCTAATGAATTTGTCAAACCTTAACAAAAAGTATACTTATGTTTGTTCAAAGTCAGTAAAAGAAAGCTGAATAATGTTTCGTATTCATATATTGTTCTGAATCTTCATCTTTCCCTATTATATGCAACATCATATGCTTCACATTTTTCATTTGCTGCAGTTATTGAGATATTTATGGAGTTGGATTTTTGTAAACAAATTTTGAAAATTCATATCATTAGTTTGAGACCCTCAAATACATGTGTTTTCATTACTCCCACTGTTTCTTTTTTTTCCCTAAAATATGTCTCTACATTAAATAAAATATTAATGCACCTTTTCTAATTCATGAGTACTGAGGTCTTCTAGTTCAGATTGTTCAGGTATGAAAGCTTGACTTTTGGTCTTCTTTTTCATGCATTTCATAACATTTTCATAGCTTTGTCTCTCATTGTCCTTTTGTTGACATCTGTATCCTTACCTTCCTAATTACTTAGTCTTCTTCCACTTTTTATTTGATGTCTGCTTTCCTTTTCTCACCTGGGTTGAATGAAGCAGAAATCTGTGCAATACACTTACTAAGGTCAAACTCTTGCACTCTGAAGGGTAGGATGAATTGAAGACAAAGCTATTCTGAGCATTTCTCATTTCAATAATCAATTAATTTCCTAGGGAGAAAAAGGAAATGCCAGTGATTTAGTTACACCGCTTCCAAGCTGCAAGATGTTGAATTTTTCTTACCTTTAGTCAGAACTTCCTTGTCATTGTTACCCAGTTTAATTCAAATTATCAAGGCACCATTAGTATTACGGGAGCAAGTCAGCTCTGGAAATAATGGCTACAGTTCTCTGCAATGTTTTTGTGACTTTGCAAATGAAAACAGGTGAAAGTCTGTCTCTGGGTATCATGCTTAAATTCTCCATTGTACAGCTCTCCTCTCTTTCCATCAGCAGTGACATTTCAATCTTGAATCACTTTTCCTTTTCCTTTCTGATCCTTTTAATCATTTCAACAAGGGAGAAAGAAGCAGAGGGAAAAAAGATGTGACTGGAATCAAGTTTCCATATAAATTTAGCTCAGTGGAATGGGCAAGGAAATAGCAAAGGAGTTGTGAATTAGCTCAGTTAATAACCAGATACCTCCTGCCTATGTGCATCACTAGGGTCTTCATCATTTAGGATCTTGTGCTGTCATACCTTTTCTTTTCAAATAAAATGCCATAAGCAGCACTCTACCAGGTATTCATGGAAAAGCACTTTTTTAAAGAAAGCTCATACAGAAATGTAGTAAGATCAAAGGATGGATTGGATCAGCAAAAATTCAGTTTCAGTGCTTTAAAAATCAAAGCCTACTTTAACTTCTATCCCTCTGGCTGGTCTGGAGACCAAGGCAGACTCAGTGGCAAAAAATGTTTCATTACTATCTTCTGCCCAAACTATGATTTCAGATCACATGTCTGTACTTAAACTATATGACTTTTTGCTGCCTAAGGACAAAAAACTGTCTCCCACAGTTCTTATATAATGCTCAGTTAATTGCAACCACAGTATAATATTTTGTAAATTGGAGGCAGACCAATTAGAAGGTACATGGCAGGTACATGCATTTTGTTCTTATTTTTGCTTTTTCCCTCAGGAAGTAAAAACAATTTGTGGAGAAGGAAGGGATTTTCATTGCTTTTACACATTTATGAGCTGTGATTTTCAGCCCTCGCTGTCTTCAGCGATAAACAATAAATGTATTGAGCATGACAAAAAAATGATACAGGTAAAAAAAAGAGTCATAACTATTGAAAGGAAAGAGTATCAGTGGAAGTTAGCCATGTCTGTGCTTATGCATACCTGCACAGCCTTAAATGGAGAGATCTTGAAAAAGACGATCTTCTTCCTTGTAGACTTTATACGCTGCCTGCTACAGAAAAGACATGAGCATGTGTGTGTGCATGTGGAAAAAAGTCTACTTTGACTGTTTTCTCTTTGTCCTCAGACTTGAATACTGGAAGAGATATTGTGAGGATTTCAGAAAGTTGTATGTAATTTATTAGTATGGTACCCTATACTTAGAGCAGAAGAATAGATGAAAGGGGCAGTTGAGATTTTTGTCTTATTTGAAGTCTGACTCAGGACATCTTGAAACACAAGTGAACTGAATTTGTCCACCAAAGGGATATTAATAATACACTAGCTGTTTTAATATCAGACTCAATAGCAGCAGTGTACACTATTATTCAAGGAAACAAATGGTGGATGGTAATGTCCAAGAGATCTCAGTGAATTAACTCAAGTTTTACAACTGTGCATGAGTTTAGGCTTGGATGCATACCTTAAGTAGCAGGTATTTTCTTGGGAAAATAGAGTCTTTTTGCTAATGGACTCAATGCTTTAGTAGAAGTGTACAAAAAAGTTACATTACTATGAACTGAGACTATTGATATAGCATTGCAAATAGTCCAGATATTATTCAGTTTCTTTTCTTTACACTTATATTTTACAGTCTGCTCAGCTGTCTGTACCATAGTGCTGAGGGTGATATCTTGACTCCATTGATGTCTGTGACAACTTCTCTTGATTACAGTGGCACTTTGATGATCTCATTTTCATGTACACATTGCATGAAACATAATAGTCATGCTTTTATTTGCCTATTTAGCATTTTTATTTTTGTTTGTGCCGAGGAAAGAAATTATTACCAGTTAATGATATGATAATAAAGACTAAAGAATAAAAAGAACAAAGTGATGAGTGATAATGCAGGGAAAGGTCAAAAAAATCTTTTTGGTGGTCTGAACACATCTGTAATATGGAAAATGAGGTGATGAGTGTCAAAGTGCAATGAGTGCCAGTAGTGTGGAAAATTGCATAAAGGAATGCTATATCAATCACACATCCTAGATAAAGACTTTGAGCAGCACAGCCCCTTAGATATTTGCAGTCATAAGTAATAGTCTGCACCACAATACCTCAAAGGTCATCACAAAAACCGTCACAGGCATGCACTATCCTGTTTCAAGAAAATGTCGGAATGCTGAAGATTTAGCAGCTTCTGGTGCTCTTCAAGCCAGCTGGGTGACTTCTGCCTAGAATGTAAAATCTCTCTACACTCTGGTAGAAATTATCTTCCCCAGAGTCTCCTCCTTTTCCAGGCAAATGAATGTGCTTCATTTTTTTGTTCTCTCAGCTAAATTCTGCTACCTGGTTGTCAGTATTTGTCCCCTCATAACTTAATGAGACATTGGGCTGCTTGGGCATGAGAAAGAAAAGTCAATTAAAATAGGAAGGTAGTGCACAGAGGAGTCTGTGGTCATATGTAAAAGCTTGAATTATGGCAGAAGAGACTGCTTGACTACTTTGTCCAAGGAAACAATGTGTGGTTACAGCCCCCTGACAACAAGGATCTTGATGACAAATCAGTTATCTCTTGCAGTTTCTCAATAGCAAAAAAAAAAAAGTGTAAATAAAAAGGCCCCAAAGTTCTTTGTTTTTCACATCCCACTAACGGTGAGCATGTAGAAGTGGAAGGAGAACTTGCTCAGCATATTCTTGAGAACAGATGGAAGTGAAGCAAGCTCTTTCAGTGGGACTGTATATACTGTAGGTGGATTTATCTGATCAAATGCAGAGATCTATAGTGTAGATGTCTCCTGCCATGTTCATCACACTGAATTCCTTTTGTAGTCAATGAGAGAAATGAGAATTCCCAGCATGTGGCTCATCCCAAAGTAGACATACATGTTTAGTCAGACAAACTGCTTCCAGATACATATCCCTCAAGTGATTGGAAGGGGAATCTGAAGGGGGACAAAGTAGTCATAGACTAGTTCAAAGTCAGTATTTACCTAATATCTTAACTTCATCTTAAGTAAGTTGAATTCCACTCTGCATTCCTTTGCTAGCAGGAGCAGGACACCAAAAGATTTTCCTGTATGTTCCCCAAGAATGGTGCTGCCATTTCACCTGACTGTATACTGAGGCTCTGGGGAACAGGTCCTCAGTTTCAGAAAATCACTCTATTAATCTGCCTTTTAGACAGTCCCTGCATCCTCCTCTTCATTTTATATTGTTCATCCCCTGTAGTAATCCCAGACCTTCAATATTTGAACTTGGTGACTACACTGGAAAAACCCTCTCCTTTTAGTTTTCTATTCTAAAGGTCAAGTTCAGAGACTGTACCTTATTTTTCTGCTAATTTAATTTCCCTGATATCCAGTAGCGTCATAAATGCTTGAATATCTAAAATATTTGAGACAACATGGTAAATTCTTAGGGCAGAAGAAGTAAAACATTAAAATGGCAAAATTAGCTTGTAGGATAAGATTTTTGCATTATTAGAACACTTTAAAGCATAAAGCTGAACTTCTTGAAATCTGTTCAATAAGCTTTGAACCTTGTTCAAAAGTCCAGGCTTTGAAATTTGAACTTCAAACTAGAACAAGAAAATGAGACCTGAAGAAGTGACCCAAGACCCAGTGACATCTGTTTTGGAGCTTGTGGTCCCGTCTTTGTTCCAAGTGCCAGATGACACTATTTCCTGGACTGCTGGGATTACAAAGAGCTGAAATCCAAGATACTATAAAGTTTCAAAGAATCATAGAATCATTATGGTTGGAAAGGACCTCCAGGATCATCAAGTCCAACCTTCATCCCAACATCTCCCTAACCACTAGACCTTAGACTCAAGTGCTACATCCACTCACTTTTTAAAACCCTCCAGGGATGGTGACTCCACCACCTCTCTGGGCAGTCCATTCCAGTGCCTAACCACTCTCTCAGTAAAGAATTTCTTCCTAATATCCAATCTAAACCTCCCCTGATGCAATTTGAGGCCATTTTCTCTCATCCTATCATTAGTAATTTGGTAGAAGAGACCAACACCAGCCTCACTACAACCTCCTTTTAGGTAGTTGTAGAGAGCAGTAAGGTCTCCTCTCAGTTTCCTCTTCTCTAGACTAAACAAACCCAGTTCCCTCAGCTGCTCTTCATCAGGCATGTTTTGCAGACCTCTCACCAGCCTCATTGCCCTTCTCTGGACCCACCCCAGTACCTCAATGTCCTTCTTGTACTGTGGTGACCAAAACTGGACACAGTACTCAAGGTGCTGTCTCATGAGTGTCAAGTACAGGGGCACAATCACCTCCCTACTCCTGCTGGTCACACCATTTCTGATACAGGCCAGGATGCCGTTGGCCCTCTTGGCCACCTGGGCACACTACTGGGTTATGTTCAGTTGGCTGTCAACCAACACTCCTAGGTCCTTTTCCACCAGGTAGCTCTCCAGCCACTCCTCCCTAAGCCTGTGTTGTTACATGGGGTTGTTGTGATCGAAGTGCAGGGCCCAGCACTTGGCTTTGTTAAACTTCATACAATTG